>OU015758.1:35737722-35756308 GCA_907169655.1 Acomys percivali
ACACACACACACACACACACACACACACACACACACACACACACAGAAACCTAACCCCTCCAAAAAAAAAAAAAACACAAACAAAAAAAACAACCAACCAACCAACCAAAAACTGAAAAAAGCCAACTCCAAAGTATCTTTAGGATTTGACTTTTCTACATACTTATAACCATAGTATAGTGTGAATAAGTTCAGTTTTGATTTACTTTATAATGATTAAGTGCTTTATTTTTCCAGTTATAAAACTTTAAATTATAAACAAAAGTTTTATAATTTAAAGTTTAAAGTTTCTGGGGAGGAGAGATTGTAGGAGTCACAGGGGCTGGACGACGCTCACTTGACTAAGCAGGGCTCACATGGGCTCACAGAGACTGAAGTGGCAAGCAGGGTCTGCCTGGGTCGGCACCAGGTCCTCTGCATACATGTTACGGCTGTTAGCTTGGTTTTTTGTTGGATTCTTACCTGTGGGAGCAGGTGTATCTCTATGACTCTTTTGCCTGCTCTTGGGACTCTTTTCCTCCTATACGGGGTTGCCTTGTCCAGCCTTGATATGAGGGCTTTTGTCTTGTGTTATTGTATCTTGTCTTGTTGTGTTTGGATAATGTCTCTTGGAGGCCTGCTCAGTTTGGAAGGGAAATGAAGGGGGAGTGAATCTATGAAAGAGGGGAGATTGGGGGAGAGAGCTGGGAAAAGTAGAGGGAGGGGAAGATGTAGTAAGCATGTATTGTATGAGAGAAGATTCTATTTTCAATGAAAAATTAAAATTAAAAATAATAAAACCTTAACTATAAACAAAATAGCCTCTAATATACTGATAACTCTGGCTAACAAGTACAATTATTATGAACAAAGCAAAATTGGCATCGAGTTATCATGGCTATTTCCATACTGCCAGTTAGATATCTAATTGGGTTTCTTCTCATCCTAGTTAAGGTTATGTGGAAATATGGAACTGTACCCCACCTGGCTTGCTGTATTAACTCACTATGTAGGTCAGGCAAGTCTTGAACTTATGATCCTCTTGTCTTAACCCAATAAGTGGTCATTACAAGCCTGCACCACAGATGTAGCTCTTAAAAAAAAACATTAACCACCACAGTGTAACTGCCTTCTGCATGGCAAGGTTTCTTAAAGGACTTTGAACTTATTTACATGGCACAGCTTAATATGTTCATAGATGTATCATGTGAGAACACTGTTGATTCTGAACACTTACTATCAGGTAACATTACAGTGGACAGGGAGAATTTATGAATAATTAAACTGAATATAAACTTTCATTAAGGACTGCTTGCTGATATAACTGCATACAGCCAGGTATAACTAAACAATGACTAGGGAATATTATGGAGATTGTTTATAGTCATAAATCTGACAGCATGTATATAGAGATGTCTTCTAACATAACTTTCACTGGGATTTTCAAAAAGTGGACTTTTCAGATGACCCTCACACTAATAGCATTCATTATTTATTGTTTATGAAATTAAGTTTTCTTTCTTTAGTATTAATTTTGCTTTTACATTTATAAATGTTTACAATCTTGGGGCTTAATACATAGTAAAAGAAAATGAATATATTTAAATGTGGATGAAATTAAATGTGATACAGACCCTGACAGGAATGTATTATTTCTATTCCTTTGCTTTATATGCTGGCTGTACCCAATACTTTATTTTTCAAATATTAATTAATTAATTACTTTATTAATTGTTTTGAAACAGGATTTCTCTGTGTATCCCTGCCTGTCCTGGAACTCACTTGGTAGACCAAATTGGCCTCGAACTTAAGAGATCTGTTTGCCTCTGCCTCCTGAGAGCTGGGATTATAGGCAAGCACCACCGCTTTACAGCAATTTCTTTATGTTATTTTATGTGTATCGGTGTTTTGTCTGCATGTATGTCTATGTAACATATATGTGTAGTCCCCATAGAGTCCAGAAGTATATCTCAAATCCCCTGGAACTGTAGTTATAGAAGTTTGTGAGCCATTATGTTGGCACTCGGAACCAAACCTGGGTCCTCTGGAAAAACAGGGAGTTCACTGAACCACTGAGTTATCTCTCCAGTCCCATGTATGCAGAACTTTAAGTTTTATTACTTGGCTATGAAAATGCTTTTACTCAAGTAATTTAATATTAATGTGAGCCTTATATTTGGTCATATTAAAGTAGCAAAAGATAGATTGTTTCCCAGAGAATATCAGATACACTTTGGGCATCACTCTAGGTTTATGACATCTATTATTTTACTTTTATGCCACAGAGTAAATTTAAAAAGTCATACTAAGGGGCACATCTGCAAATCCACTTTTAAGACTAAGGTGGAAGGTTAATCTGCACACAGAAATAAGATGTTGGCTTATAGAAAGAAGTGTTTGTAGAACAAAATTTATAACCACCTGTAGACATATAGGCTTGTTAAAAACTTTTCTAGGGGCTGGAGAGATGGCTCAGGGATTAAGAGCATTGTATGCTCTTCTAGAGGTCCTGAGTTCAATTCCCAGCAACCACATGGTGGCTTAAAACCATCTATGTGATCTGATGCCTTCTTTTGGCATGTAGGTGTACATGCAGACAGAGCACTCATATACATAAAATAAAATAAATACACCATACAAAATTTCCTAAAGGAAGTTGTACATGAAGGAAAATCTTAGTATCAAGAGTAAGACATTTTTGGAATTCCAACATTAAAAAAGTTATAATCTGTTTCCCTGAAAAATATGTTTACAAATTATAATAAAGTGGGATAAAGCATGATAAAATTCTACAGTGGTTTAATAATATAAACTTAATGGCACTAAATTGTGACTAGAGTAATAGTTGTCTCTGCTTGCTTGGTAGTTACTCATGCTTCCTATTGAAAATGCACTTGGTTACTTATGTAAAGATACTGCAGTAGAATGAAAGAAATCGGTGAAAGGTAGAAGTCTAGAAGAGAAGCAAGATAAAGTAGGTGTGCTTGTCTATAGTTACTATTTTAATTTTTGGCCAGCTAGAATTATATACCATAAAGTTAGAGATTACATTCTTTGACAAGAAACTGAATGACACATATTTTTGCTATTTTTTTGTATATTAACATGTTTTAACAGCCACTGTGGAAAGCTAAAGGCGTATCCATGGTATGTGGTCAGAAAGGTGGATGACAAGTGGGGGAAGTGATGCATAAGAGAGTTCTTGCCAGGAAATATGTTTTCCTGTGCTGTAGAATGGTCAGCTTTTCACTCTCTCTTCTGGTCCCAAGAGTGAGTACACACACACAGACACACACACACACACACACACACACACACACACACACACACACCACACATGCATGCATGCACTTGAGAGATCTTGGAACACTCAGCCTTAAATGGAATGTCTCCATCAAATCCTTCTCTCAGAGCTCAGGAAATCCCATCAAAAAAGAAGCAGAAATAAGTGACAGTGGGGATGGCACCAAGAAAACAAGGCCCTCCAAATCAGCATGAGCAAAGCTCATATGAACTCACAGCGCCTGAGGCAGCATGCACAGGCCTGCACATGTCTGCTCCAGGTCCTCTGCATATATAAATATGGCTTCCAGTTTAGTGTTTTGATGGTGTTTGTGAGTGTGTGAACAAGTGATGCTAGTGTTTTGATGGCATTTGTTTGTGATTGTGTGAACAAGTGATGCTTAGTGTTTTGATGGTGTTTGTGAGTGTGTGAACAAGTGATGCTAGTGTTTTGATGGTGTTTATGAGTGTGTGAACAAGTGATATCTGTGATTCTTATGCTTTTTCTTGGGCTCTATCCCTTCTGCTGATTTGTCCTGTCTAACTTCAATGTGATAGTTTTTGTTTTATCTTACTATATTTTACTACATTAAAAATATGAGTGAATAAATGAACGAAAACTGGGCCCCTAGGTTTCAACAACTGAATTTATACCTACAGGGAGAGTGAAATCAATTTTCTCCAATGGAGTGACTGTGCGTATATCAATCATTTCAGGGCAGACCTCACAGCTGGAGCACTTGGCCAACATATACAATGGACTCCACAAGTTTGTTTGTTTGCTTTTGTTTTCCTTTTGGGGCATTGTTTTGTTTTCTTGCTTTTGGAAGGTTTTATTGTTGTATTTTCTTTTTGTTTGTTTCTTTTTTTAAGAAAGATCCTAAAATTGGAGGTTATAGAGGAGCATGGGTCTGGAAGGCCTTGAGCAAGGAGAAGACTATGGCCACAATACATTAACATTTAAAAACTGCTTTAAATAATAAAAATATAATTTAAAAAGCAAAAACAAAAGAAAAAAGTGGGATCTGTGGGCTATAAATTATTTCCCTCTGCTGCATTCTTAGAGCAATCTCAGACTGTCACAACCACGTATTTATAATATTATCACTTACACAAATCTTATCAAATTCTATGGCAGGACAAGGAAGAGGAATCATTATACAGGATCAGTATCTCTTTCATTTCAAACATTCCCCGTGGAAATGCCTGCCATAAGCTTGAAGGCAAATACAAATTTTCAAATTAAAAGTATTTTTACATGGTGACAGAGAAAGAATGTTTGCATCCTTTAATTCGCTCTGTTAGAGCCACTCGTATCATTTGGGCATCTCTCATATCAAACCTAGGTTCTTTTAAGAGGTCTTGAAGAGAGTTTGTCTGTGTTAAGTCTGAGGCCCGAGCAAGACTGTGTAAGTGGAAGCCATTAGGTATGCTGACATGATTGTGCATGGAAGGAAACAGAACAGAGCTACGTCATTTTAGGAGCAGTTCTCCACTGAGTAAAAATTGAAATGGGTTCATTTTAATAAAGGTGTTTGGAATCTCTGATATTTTTCATACTTAAGTCAACATCTTTTAAAGTAGAGTAAACCATGAAAGCTTTCCACTGGCATGGGTCTGAAGTTCCCAAGTCTCTCTTAAAATAAAAAGCATAGTCTCCCAGCAATGCCAGAAGCTACATTTGTGAGGTCTCACCAACGTGACACTCAAATGTGAGCTGAACAAGGATGACACCGATGGACATGCCAAAGTGGATGTAGGAAAGCCCAGGAGGCCTCAACCCCACACAAACTATGGGCAACTGTGGCATGCTGGGAGCTGGAGTGGTGGCCTTCCCTAAGGAAGAGCACACCAGCTTGTTCAGGACAAAAAGGTCAGTCCTGAGAACATACATACAGGTTACATTATATGGACTCAGCAGGCTATCTCTAGGAATATATATGCATATACATACAAAAACAATTAATAAAAAAGAAGCCATAAATTTGAAGGAGAGAGAATATATACAGGGTTTGGAGGGAGGAAAGGCAAGGGAGAAATATTGTCTCAAAAACAAACAAAAACTCATTGGATTTAGTGAAGTGCTATAGCCCCCTCCCCTTTCTTTTCAAGACAGGGTTTCACTGTGTGGCCCTGGCTGTCCTGGAACTTGCTTTGTAGACCAGGCTGGTCTTGAACTCACTGCAGTCTGCCTTTGTCTCCCCGAGTGCTGGTATTACAAGGACTTATTCTTTAGTTCAGGCTGGCCTCAAACTTGTAGATTCTCCTGTTGCAGTCTCTGTGGTGTTGGCATTACAGGTATGAGTCACTATGCCTGGCATAGACTTTTTTTTTTTTAAGAGGGTGTTATGCGGTTCAGGTGAGCCAGCATCTCACTGTGGAGCTGAGGATGGCCTTGAACTTCTGAGTTTCCTGCTTTACCCCCAAGTGCTGCATTCCTATGAATGTGCTGCCATATCTGGTTTCATGTGCTATTGATGATCAAAGCCAGGATTTGTGCATGCTGCTCAAGCACTCTACCAGCTGAGGTTCTCCTCACATCCACTATAATTGCTCTTTAGCAACTGTGCAAAATAATGTGACATTTATATACATGTATATTTAATCATTTTTACCCCATCTTTTATCAGTTTTGGACCCATTCTTCCAGCCTCATTTTTTCCTCCTATTATATTATATCTTTTAAATGGTATTTTCACTTCAAGTGAAATTTCAGAATGAGAATACTAATTAATTCATCAGTAAGTTTTCTGCTTTTTTTTTTTTTAGCAAACTCTCTTAGTAAAAATATAAGATTATGATCAAACTACCTTAGTAAAAATATATTATTATGATTAAAATATACCTAGGTTGACCTACCAGTGAATAACTATATTAAATATCCAGTCTTTGACTGTGTCTTATACATACAGAAACTGACAAGTAGAAAAGAAAGAATTCATTTGCTGTCTCAATGCAAGCCTTTCTGCTCTTCTGATGTTGGTCCTTGGAGGGTTAACTGTAGTAAAATTAAAACTAGGTAAATTCTGTAGTTGCAAGGAGTTTTAGGAAGATGTTTAATAGAGGAGATTGAAATCAGTGACTAAAGTAAAGTTTCCAAAATATTTGAGGCTTATATTTAACTATGATAAATTTCTCATACTCATTAGAAAATGTACAATTAACTGCATATACTTATGCTGAGGGCCTAGAAATAGTGTACACAGCTGAAGCGAGACACTTAATGATTAAGACCTATTTCTGGCTTCTATGTTAATATGCTTGCAGTTCTGGGTAAGCTATTTAACTTTGAGTTGTCTTAATGTCTCTATTCTTATAGGCAGAGTGAATATTGTTTACCAACAGAGTTTGAGGACCTCACAGAGGTAAGCTACTGAACTTGTAATATGAAACATAGCAAAAAAAGCACAGGGCCAAAATGCTACAGAGATTCAGCAAAACTACAACTTTCCCTCAGAAAAACATGCAAAGAAACCACAAAACTTAAGCAAGTAAAAAGAAATATGAAGCTACCAATAATCCTATTGGCCATAACAACTTGACATGTGTCTTTTTGGCATATCTGCAGTTTTCGTTGATAAAATATATGACATTAATAATTGGAAAAATAAACTGTATTTCAACACAAATTCATTTAATAAAATATTTCATACTGAGAGTTCTTGATTTGATAATCATTTAACTCTCCCATTTGTAAAAAGATAAATTATGAATAAAATATAAAATAGTTATTTGATGGCACCAGAGAGCAAACCAAAGTGGGTAGAATAGAAGAAGTTGAGTTCTGTACTGGGGGTGAGGTGGGCGGGGCTTTCTCTTGAGGATGTGCCTAGAACCCAAGCAGAGAGATGTAGCTTCTCTGCCCTGAGGCTTCCATGGATAGCATCCGGTGTGCGTGAAGAGCTGGGAAGTAAGAAGGGAAATTCTTCATAGGAAGGCGCTGCCCACAGAAGGGAGTCATTTAGAAAATCCTCAGTTTGGCTGAATTATGAACCATGTTTGCAAAGGAAGACTCTGGTGATCTGGAGGAGGCTACCAGAAGAAAACTGAGGAGCCAGAGTCTCTGAAAACACAGGACGGACTTGTAGAGTTTGAATCTCCACAAACCTGCAAGTCCTGAATAACACTAGGTTGTTCCCCTGGAATTCAGAGTCCTTAGACAAAAAGACATTATGCAGGATCTAAAACTTCTTTCTAAATTTAAAGGTAAAACTCAGCACTCAGGGCAGAGAATCAAGTTTGAACAATTCCAATGTCCTTAGCCAGTAATTTAAATATCCAGCATATGACTTTGTAGCTGTCTGTCCCGTATTGCTTTATGTGGGCTTAAACAAAACAAAACAAAACAATACAAAACAAAAAAACCCTCAATGGTCTTTTGCTTGTTTATTATTGTTTTCAACTTTGTGTTTTTATGTTATTTGTGGTTTATGTGCTATCTATTTTTCTTCTGGTTGGCCTTTTTTTAAAATTTGCCTGTTTGTTTTGTAAAGAGGAGAGAGAAGGCATGGGCTTGGATAGGAGTGGAGGTGGGAAGCATCAGGAAGGAGGCAGGGAAGGAGAAACCCGTGACTAGCATATACTGTATGAGTTTCTATTATAATATAATGAATATGCATCATAACAAAATCTAATACTGTTAAGAGAGGGTAATATAATCTAGACACCCAACAGGTTATCATTCACAATCCAACACAAAAAATATGTTAATAGCAAATCAGAGAAGATCAGAAAAAAGCCAAAGCGCCCTTAAAAACTATCACGGACCAACGAGTGAAGCACCAAGCCAAGCATGGTGCATGGTGGCAATTTACACTTGAAATCAATCACTTAGAGAGCTGAGGTGGGAGGCAGCTGGGTAGGGTAGCACACATAGGTTTACTCTCAGCACTTGGGAGGCAGGACGGGCAAGTCACAGTGAGTTTGAGGCCAGCCTGGTCTACATAGGGGAGTTCCTATGTAGTCAAGTCAGGGCTACACAGATTACAAAAGAGAAAACAACAAAATATTGACCGGAAAAATAGCAAAGTAATATAATGTAGACATGAACAACCACATCCATAACGATATGGCACTCAAAAGGACTGGTCAGTGTAATAAGAACCGTAATTAAAAGGACTTCAACAACGAACACGCGTGAAGACACAGCAACTCAGGTAGAATGAATGCTCATATATCACTCATGAGCATGGAAATAGTATACTTTGTTTTAATAATCTCTAATCAGATACTTGAGAAGTAAAGCAGGATACCCTATGACTGAATTCTTGCATGGAAAGACTCAGAGCAACTTTATCCACAAGAACACAAACTGAGTACAGTCCTAGTGCTCATCAATAAGGAAACGGTGACTTGTAGGAAATCCACCAAGTGAATACTACTTATAGTTACAGACCACTGAATTTGATGATTAGTTAACTATCAACTTGACAGACTGGTATCACTTGGGAGATGGCCCTCTGAGCATTCCTGTGGGGAAATTATCTTGATTAGATTAACTGATGTGAGAGTCCATCTTAAACTTGGCTGAGATCACTCCCTGGGCAGGGAGGTCCTGCACCTCATAAGAGAGAAAGCACACTGCAGCAGCATGCAGTTCACGGCTCTATTCCTTGACTGTGGGTGCAGTATGACCAGTTGCTTAAAGCTCCTGATGCTTTGCTTTCACCTGCTTGAAGGACTGTACTTTGAACTGAGAGCCAAAACAGTATTTCTTCCTTAGGTTGCTTTTTGTCAGTGTTTTATTACAGCAAGAGGGAAGACAGGAAGACAGTAATCTACTTAATAGTTTACATGAATCTTGAAAACAATCTGTTAGGTGAAGGGATACACACACAGAACATAGGCTGTCTGTATTACTTATATGAATTAATATGGAGAAGGAAAAAAGGTATGGTGATAGAATTTTGAATAAAGGCTGCACAGCAGGATGGGGATTATGGCAGGGGAGGACTCACCAGAAGGAAATAAGAAATATCTGGTTGGCTGGCAGCTCACAGCTCACCACTTTCTAATTTTAAGCACACTGCTAGGAGTCTATGAGGAAAAGAACATGGTGGGTAATTAGCCTTGGCAATTATGAAAAGAATTAGATAATCTGTGCTGTGAATCACACTCAGGACTGATTCCTCCCAAGATACATAAGCAAGAGGCCATCATATATTATAAAATATACCAATTCCAATACATGAACTATTCTCAATGTGGAAACACAAGGAAAAACCCCACAGATACTGTAACTAAAGAGGGCAACACAGGATCTGAAAGAGAGCTGGACAGAACCACAGAGGAAATAAGCTCTAAGGATCAGGTGGAAAAATTATTTGGCAGTCTCTGTAACAGATGAGATCAAGCTTAAGAAAAAAAAAAAATCACAGAGCTTGAAGAAAGGTCCTTTCAACGGTTACTGCCAGATAGAAAGAACAAAAGAGAAAACCACAAGGAGAAATGCACGGGCTTCGGGATATCCTTAAAAGCCAAATACTCATATCACTGGAATATCGGAGTGAGAAGAGCTGTAGGCTGAGGGCAAAAGAACCTCAATCTTGGGAAAGACAGACTGGCTCAAAAGAAGCATTTAGAACCTCAGACACCCACGACCATAGAAAGACGTTACCATGGTATATTATAAGTAAGCTATAAAAACGTACAGGAGATCGAGCCAATGGACAGCGCATTCTCCATGCTTGTGGGAAGGGAGCAGGGAGTGCCTCTGACATGAACTCTGGTGCCCCCTGTCTGACCATTTCTCCTTGGTGGGGAGGCCTGGTGGCACTCAGAGGAAGGGGAAGCAAGCTACCAAGAAGAGACCTGATAGGCTGTGATCATATGGTGGGGGAGGAGGTCCCCTTCTGTCACAGGTCTAGGGGAGGGGAATAGGATGAAAGGGGGGGGAGGTAATAAAGAAGTGAGGGGATAACAATCGGATGTAATATGAATAAATTATTTAAAAAATAAAAATAAAAAAATGAAAAAAGTTAACCATAAAAAATTACAGGAGAAAGAATGAATATTATAATCTGCAAGAGAGAAATGTCAAGAAACATTTACAGGCAAATACATTAGATAAATGGCAGATTTCTCAGAAAGAGTTCTAAATCTTAGAGGGGGCATATAATGATGTACTTTGCATCCTGAATGAACATAACTGCCAACCAAGATATCCAGAAAGGCTGTCCTTCACAGTTAAAGGACAAGTAAGAACTTTCTATGACAACAAAAAAGCAAGGGAATGCATGACCGCCAGACCTGAGTTACATAAGATGCATAAGGGATCCTATATCCAAAAGAGAAAGAAATCAGTAAATACCACTATTAAAAATGTGAGTAAATCCCACTAGAAAAATAGATATGCCAACTAATGAGAAAAAAACTACAGCCAATACAATAATCTATCACATTTACAAGATAAATGGGAAGAAATAAAATATATTCAAATGTACTTGAAAAAATAAGAATAAAATGTAAATTTATATGTTAAATGTAGGAACAGAATCTAATTTTATGTAAAAGGGAGATCTGGGGCTGGAGAAATGGCTCAGTGGTTAAGAGCACTGTCTGCTGTTGCAGAGATGTGGGACCCAATGTAACAGTGGGTAACTTTTAATACCAACAATAACATTGCACAACTGAAGAAAACATCCCACAATTCATGTGAAAGCACAAGAGACTTCAAGTAGCCAAGGGAATCTGAGCAAAACTATATTGGAGCCAAAATGAGACAAGGAAAACACTTGAGGATGTTGACACAGGTGGATTTCCAAGATAAGACTGAAAAGTAGGGAGAGCAGGAACTAGCAGTGCCCAGCAGGAGGGCTTCGCTGTCTCCTACAGAGCAAGCCAGCCCGTGGTGGTTTGAATAAGAATGGCCCCCATAGGCTCATACATTTGAATATTTGGTTCCCAGCCGAGGACTGTTTGGGAAAGATTAGAGGTGTGACCTTGTTGGAGGAGGTTTGTCACTGGGGTTGGGATTAAGGTTTCAAAAGACTCAGGCCGCCTGCTATCCTTCCTCTGAGTGCCACCAAGCCTCGCCATCCAAGGAACGTGGTCAAATATGGGGCACTAGTCAGTCAGTCCCTACTTTCCACTCAACTGTGGAGAATACCCTGTCCATTGGCGAGATCTGGGTAGGGGTTCGAAGTTTACTGCCTATATTGTCCTTGGCTGGTGCCATAGTTTGAGCAGGACCCGTGGGCCCAGATCCGGCCATCATAATGTTCTTCTTTAGGTTTCTAGGACCTTCTGGATCCTTTTATTTCCCCATTCTCCCATGCTTCTCTTATCTAGAGTCCCAATGGGATGTCCTCACCTCTGTCCCACTCTCCTGGTAAGTGAAGACTTTCATGGGACATGGCCCTTGGGCTAGTGTCCAGATATAAATGAGTATATACCATTTGACTCTTTCTGCTTCTGGGTTAACTCACTCATTATGATCATTTCTAGTTCAATCCATTTGTCCACAAATTTCGGGAATTCCTTGTTTTTAATAGCTGAGTAATATTCTATAGTGTAAATGTACCAGTTTCTTTATCCATTCTTCTACTGAGGGACACTTAGGCAGTTTCCATGGTCTGGCTATTATGAATAAGGCTGCTATGAACATGGTGGAGCATATGTCCTTATTGTGTGCTGGTGCATCTTCTAGGTATATTCCAAGGAGTAGAATAGCTGGGTCTTGAGGAAGCCTCAGTTTCCTGAGATAGGACTAGATAGATTTCCAAAGTGGCTGTAGTAGTTTGCATTCCCACCAGCAATGAAGGAGTGTTCCTCTTTCTCCACATCCTATGAGCATATACAGGGGGAAGAGGTCCCCCTCAGTCACAGTCATAGGGGAGGGGAGTAGGGGGAAAGCGGGAGGGAGGGAGGAATGGGAGGATACAAGGGATGGGATAACAATTGAGATGTAATACAAATAAATTAATAAATATAAAAAAGTTATCACTCAAAAAAATAAAATGTAGTGCTTTGCAAAAAAAAAAAAAAAAAAAAAAAAAACTCAGGCCATTCCCAGTGTCTCTCTGCCTCCTGCTGGTGGTTCAAGATGTGAGCTGTCAGTTAATCCTGCTCTGACATCATGGATTCTGACACTCTGGAACTGTGAGTCCAATTAAACGCTCTCTTATATAATAAAGAAAAGAAAAATATCGGTCCTCATGCTAATATTCTTGATGTTTATTATAATGTAATTACGGTGAGTTTCTGTGGTTGGAATCTCTCCCTCAGAAAGTGTAATTTGAGGGATGGGGATGCAACTAACGTGGTAGCATGTCCTCACTCCTGGGCGTTATCCTCAGAACTCTATAAACCAGGCACGGGGGCACACACCTGTGACTCAGGAGGTGGAGAAGGTCAATATTATCGGCAGCTACATGACCAAGCAATACACTAATAGTGAAAATAGAGCCTTTCTCTCCAGTGAGCTACCAATTGTCAATAGCTCCTCAGTCAGGGGTGAGACCTCATGCCTACCTGCCCTCTTGTCTGATTAGAATGTGTGCATGTCTTATACGTGCTGTCATAACCTTGAGTAGGACACATGCCCCGCCCATAACACGATGCAGGCAAGGTCATTGGCCTAGTTGAGAATCCTGTCCTGAAAGGACTAGAAACTGAATCAACCTGTCTAGAACAGATTTTTCTTCTTATTTTTTGGTTCTCATTGATTTAAAGTCTCACAAAAGAATAGGCTCATCAACGAATGTGTATTGCCAAATCTGAAATCAATGTTAACAAGATTTCCAAGTCACTATATTTGCGTACAAGATGGCCATATTGTAATCAAGTATTCTTGGTAACTCTTCAAGTAAAGAACTTGTCAGATCCATATGATGTGATGTTCAACCTCTGCAGGTAACAGACAGTTGTAGTATTCACGCATCTGTCAGTGATAAGGGCCATGTACAAGCACTAAAGGATTGGCAAAGCTTCCATCGTGTTGAAAATTATACTCCCAAAAGGACAGTCCGGTAAAAATTCATCACCCCTTTTTATTATGTAGATTATGAATATGAGTCATTACACCCCAAAGCAGCAGAACTAATGGGCAGATATAATAATTTAAACCCTGTGACAGTTTAGCAAGATATCTGACAGTGAGGTAGTAACATAGCCTGGCAAGTAGGAACTGTTTGCTCAGAAGAAATGGAGATAATGTAGCATTTTCTTTTTATTTCAGCAAAAACGACTTGAATTAAAAAATAGTCAGATACTAAGACCCTCAACTGGTCAGCATGGAGAAAATACGAGACTGTGGAGTGCTTTGTCCTAAGAGTGTGTGTGTGTGTGTATGTGTGTGTGTGTGTGTGTGTGTGTGTGTGTGTGTGTGTGCCAGAGGTGGAGAATGACTTCAAGTTAACAATGCTTTCCAGAAGAAGGCAGTTGCACACATGAACTCACAGCAATTGTGAGCATACACAAGGCCTGTGCACGCTGCAGCCGCACATGCTCCCAGCACAGAGCAGAGCAGATGGGCCTGAACTGCAACCATCACACGAGAAGCACACAAGAACCATACTTGACAGCTGCTGGGAGATAGAAAGGTGGTTTTTCTTTAATAATACCATCACTGGTGGGTCGACCTAGGCCTTTACACCAGATGAGATTCTCAAAGATTAATAAAAATAGTTAAAAATTGTCTGACACTGAATTATCCTCACAAAAAAGTTGTAGGTAACAGTGTGGGGGGATTGTGCTATGAGAAGACTGCAAGAATTAGTCTTGAAAATTCTCTTGAGTGAAAAGAAAACAGGAAGAAGCCATTTTTACTACTAATGGCCCACTCCAAGAGAAATGTTAAATTGGTTTAAGATTATTGACTTTTATTAATTTATTTATTCAACAAGCAGTGTTTAAAAATGGATACTCACATGTATAAGAGTAATGCTAGATCCCTTTCTCTCACCCTGCACAAGATTCAAATCTAAATAGGTTAAAGATCCAAATTCCTCAGCCTTCTAGAGTAAAAGCAGAGGCACAGAGACACAGAGTGGGCATGGATCTTTTGAATGGGATCCCATTTGTTCTCAAAGGCAGGAATTGACAAGTGGGACTTCATGAAATTAAAAGGATTCATACAGAAACCTATAAACTGAGTGAAGAAATAGCCCATAGAATGGGAGCAAAATCTTTGCCAACCATGTATCTGATAGAAGATTAATGTCTAGAATATGTAAAGAGCTAAAACAAAAAAGAAAAACTCGACCTCAAGGGAAAAAAAAAAAAAAAACCCTACTACAAGAATAGGCTACAGATATAAACACAGACCTCTCAAAAGCACAAAAGTGTTTAACATCCTCCTCACCAAGGAAATGCAAATTAAAACTATGCTGAAATTTTACCTTAACACAGCCAGAATGGCTATCATAAAAAGCAAGCAAGCAAACAAAGGCTTGATGATGTCTAGTTATTGAGCTCTTTACATTTTTGTATAGTATCCCTCTGTTGGGTGTGGGCTGATGAAGATCTTTTCCCATTGCTCAGGTTCTGTCCTTTGCCTTCCAATAGCTTTCAGTTTCATGAGGTCCTATTTATTATTTGTTGATCTTAGTGCTTTAGCTATTGGTATTCCACTCAGGAAGATGTCTCCTGTGTTAATGCATTCAAGGCTATTCTTCACTTCTAATAGATTTAGTGTTTCTGGTTTTATGTTGAGGTCTTTGATCTATTTGGACATGAATTTTATACAGGCTGATAGCTATGGATCTATTTGCATTCTTCTACATGCAGACATCCAGTTAGACCAATACCACTTGTTGAAGATGCTTTCTTTTTTCTACTGTATAATTTTGGCTTCTTTGTCAAAATCCTGTGTCCATAGATGTGTGGAGTTATTTTTGAGTCTTATATCCAAAATATATAAGGAACTCAAGAAACTAGACGTCAGCAAGCCAAATAATTCAATTAAAAAATGGGATACAGAGCTAAACAGAGACTTCTGGACAAAGGAATTCCTAATGGCTGAGAAGTACTTAAAGAAATATTCAACATCCTCAGCCACTAAGGAAATGCAAATCTAAATGACTCTGAGATCCCATCTTACATTCCTCAAAATGGCTTAAAAAACTCAAGCAACAGCACATGCTGGCAAGGGTGTGGAGCAAGGGGAACTCTCCTCCATTACTGGTGGGAGTGCAAACTTTGGAAATCAAGTTGGCAGTTTCTCAGAAAATTGGGAACAGACTGTGAACCTCAAGACCCAGCTATATAGCACTTCTGGTCATATACCGAAAGGATGCTCTAACACAACACAAGGACACTTTCTCAACTATGTTTACAGCAGCTTTATTGATAATAGCCAGAAACTGGAAACAAACCTAGATGACCCTCAAACTAATAAGAATGAATAAAGAAAACACAGTACATTTACACAACAGAGTATTTACTCAGCTGCTAAAAAAAAAAAAAATGATATGAAATTTACAGGCAAATAGATGGAACTAGAAAACATCATTCTGAGTGAGGCAACCCAGATCCAGAAAGATAAAGATGGTATGTACCCATAAATGTATATTAGCTGTAAAGTAAAAGGTACTCATGCTACCGTCCACAGACCCAGAGAAACTAAGTAACCAGGAGGGCACAGGGAGGCCCCGTGATTCTCGCTGAGAAGGGGAAAGAGAATAGACATTGTGGGTGGATGGGGGGAGAGGGCTGGATGGGGGAGGGTGTGGTGATGGGAACTGAAGGGACCACGTGTGGGGAGGATGGAGGGAGACATATCAGAAGAGACAACTGGAATGAGGCAGGGCATCTCAGGGATGAACAGGAACCTAGGGCAATGGAAACTCCCAGGAATCTATGAGGGTCACCCTCGCTAAGACTCCCAGTAATGGGAGATATGGAGGCTGAACTGACCATCTCCTGCAACTAGGCAAGACTCCAATGGAGGGATTGGGACAACAACCTAGCCACACTGTAGCCTTCGACCTACAATTTGTCCTGCCTACAAGTTGTGCAGGTACAGGAGCCTAGCACAACTGTCATCAGAATGGCCTCACCCAGCAACTGACGGAAACAGGTGCAGAGGCCCAGAGCTAAACATTAGGAGGAGCTTAGGGAATCTTGTGGAAGAGGGAGAGAAATTATTGCAGGAGCCAGAAGGGCCAAGGACACCAGAAAAAAAAATCCCCCCACAGAATCAACTAACCTGGGCCCATAAGGCCTCACAGAGACTGAACAGCCAATCAGGGAGCACTCATGGGACTGATCTAGGCCCTTGGCACACATGCAGCAGTTGTGCAGCTCAGTCTTCATGTTGGACTGCCTGCCTTTGGGACACTTTCCCCCTTCCGTGCTGCCTCATCAACCATCAATAGGAGAAGATGCACCTAATGTTACTGCCACTTGCTATGCCGAGGCTGGTTGGTATCTATGGAGGCCTCCCCTTTCCTGAAGACGAGGGTGGGGGGTTGGGGGGGTGGGGGGGTGGAGGGGGGGAGGGCGGGTGGGTAAGGCGTGGGTGTGGGAGAAGAGATGGGAGAGGGAAAAACTGGGAGGGGAAGAAGGAGGGGAAACTGCAGTCTAGATGTAAATAAATTAATTAATAAAACAATGAACAAAACACTTGCTGTCCTTACAGTGTTAAAAAAAAAATAAAATGAAATATGTCTTAAAATAACAACAACCAAAGGGCAGCAAATATTGGCAAAATTGTGGGGAAGAGGAACCCATTGTTGATGGGTCTGTAAACTGGTCTTGTCACTAGGGGAATTCATGTGGAAAATATCTGACATATTACACGGCTATACTACTCCTGGGTATACAAGTGGAAGACTGCACTTTCCTATGGAGATATCCCACATCCATTGTCCTTGAATCTCTATTCACAACAGCCAGGAAATGGAACTCACCTAGAGCTCACCTGATGAAAATGTGGCGCTTGCGTACAATAGGTTTTATCCAGTTGTAAGGAAAAGTGGAATTATGAAATTTACATGGTAATAGATGGAACTGAAAAAAGAACTAAACTGAGAATGAGGTAACCAGGCCCAGCTAGAAAAATGCTGCATGTTCTCTTTCATGTGTGGATCCTGCCTGTGAGCTCTTAGTGTGTCGAATCTGGAGCACCAACAGAGACCAGGAAGACAGAAAGGATCACTGGAGTTGGGGGCAGGGACATAATTTAGTTGGAAATGTCTTCCTTACTTTGTAAGTGCACTTTGACGCCGTCATCAGGTGACAGGATGTTTTAAAGGGCTCTGTGGACTCAACCCAGCCCTTGTGCACACTAAGCATGGTTCCACTGCTGCCTGACACCTTCAGGCCCAGTGCTCTTTCTACTGTATCTTCACGGTAAGGGGAACATCACATTACAGACACGCATTTTCCTGTTGATTTCATTCTCTCCATTTCCATTGGCAGGCCCTATTTTCCAAAACTGATAAGTTGGCATGACTAATTTTTAAAATGCAATTTTTTTATGTTTTAAGAAATAGGTTTATATTTCTCTATGCTGAATCCTTTCAAGATCCTCCCTAAACCTTTCTGGAATTACTATTTGTTACTAGTGTCTAGAGTCACCTTACTGTGTCTTGCCTGTTCCTAGCAACTATAACATAACATTAATTTTTAATGCTCCCTTCTTTATAAAGTCAGTTGAGTATGCTCAGCATAAAAAACTCCATTTTTCCTCTATCAAACCCTTAATACCTCTGAAACTTTTATGGATAGAACTTCTATGTTTGGCAACATTCTTTATTAAAATTATGCATTAAGTAGTGCTTTAATGAATGATTTTGACTGAATCTGGGAGCCATTTTTCTGTTCATATTTTCATAGCTTTCTGTTGCCAAAGGACACTGCGGGTGAATTTCCCATGGACGAGAGAGTCACAGCTTCAGACTTTCAGTCCTATCACATGTTTAATGACTTCTCTCTGTGTCGGGCTCCTCTTGGCAGCCACAGCAGTGGAAAGCATGCAGGACTAAGGCATATAACCCCCAGGTAAGACATCAAATCTTAACACTTTTTAGCTTTATGATTCTCTGAAAATCACATTGCTGAGCTTCTGTTTCTTCACTTATAAAGTGGAAACAGTAATATCCATTTTATGTCATTTTTGTGGAATCTATAAAATTATATATGAGAAAGGGTTTATACATTTTAGAGCATCATCCAAATGAAATATAAATTTCACTGTTAGATAGATGAGCTATTTGTGGTCTTTTGTGGTCTTTATTCTAGAGCCTAGCTACATTATTGTTAAATGATTTCTTTTCTTAGTACTGTCATTTGCATTGACCATCTACAGCTAGTCTAAATTATGGAGGCATTTATACTTACACACACACACACACACACACACACACACACACACACACACACA
>OU015758.1:35756708-35803627 GCA_907169655.1 Acomys percivali
ATCAGTAGTAGAGGTGGGCAGCCTTAACACGGAGACAACAGAATGGAGAGGCACATAACATGTCCTCAGCTACAGGAGAGTCACTCTCCACTCCCTAAGCTTTCTGGTCCCAGTTACTCTTGGCTTTGTTACTCTGTCGAATGTCTGTCAAACCGCTTCCTAACATGTGGTATTATTTACTTGTTTGGGAGTTCATCTAACAGGTTTTACACTGGCACACACTTATCATTCATCTCTTCTGTCTAACATGTGCACTCCTTTTAGGCAGAGGCCTTGCTGTGGCTTCTACTATGCTCCATCTTGTGAGTACTTTCACACAGTAGGCATGTAACTTGTAGTGCCCTGTCCCAGTGAGCACTTGCACACAGTAGGCATGTAACATGCATTTACTGACTAGCTGGTAAAAACAAAGCAGTGGAGCTCAATGAATACGCAACCTTATGGAAAACTAGTAACAGAAAATTTCTGACATAAGTACTTAACCTCAAATGTTTTATTTTCTAGGGAATGTAATATGTTATCATAAAAATAAAATGTCAAAGGTATTTAAATACTTTGAAAATGTAGGTACAGGTGCCAGGTTCCAAATAGTAGAAACAGAGAGGTAAGGTATGCTTTGGCTTTCACCGGCTGATAGCCTATTATCTTGAGCAACGTCATTCGGCAAGAGGATCATACAAACATGATTGTTAAAGGCCTCTGGGCACACAGGCAATATAATTTTAAGAATATGTTTTGGTCAAAATGAATTCAATGCTACTTTCTGGTTTTTGTATTAATAGGATTCTCACTAAAAGGAACTACTTCTATCACACAGAAGTAATTTTAAGGATTCACGTACTATTCAGATTTATTTATTTATTTATTTATTTATTTATTTATTTATTTATTTATTTTTATTTAAAAGTAGTGAAAGGAAGAAATAGGGCACTGCTTCATTATTTTGACTTTCAATCTTTCATCACATTTAAATACATTAAAAAAAATAAACAAACACAAACAAAATACCATACATCTTTCTTTTGTTCCTCTAAACAAGTAACAGGACAGACAGACAGATATTACTCACAACTGGCGGCAGAGTCTTGAGATTTGGACAGGACACAGCTTCATGCCTGAGTGACCCCTCATACAGTAAGAGCCTACTGTGCATTATAACGCCTTACCAAGACACGTGCCTATTGACAGTGTCTCCAGCCAGCCATGTCTTTGTAAGTTTTCATGCTCCTTTCGCTCGTCCCCAGGGGTTAGGTGCCTTACATGCATCGTGTTACAGGAAGTGTGAACTGCAGCTATGGAATATGAGGCTGGTAAAGAGTGTGGTTTCCACATATCTGAGAGAACACAGAGAACTGTGTAAAAGGACAAGTTAGCACCCTACCACCTGCAGGTCTCTGATAAGAAGAATAGGATATTGGCACCACTGAGGTCACTGTCTCAGAGTACAACCAACAGTAACAAAACTCCCAACCATTCCGCACTCCTCTTGAAGTTTTCTCAGGTGTCCACTCTATGAGAGGCATTAAAAGAAATGAGAAAACTGAGATACTAGCAAGGGAGATGAGTAGAAAGATCCAGCAGAGCTCTTGAGATGGAAGATAAATCCATTGGGTTAGTTTCTATGTCTTGGATAATAAATCCATGTAATTTTGGTTTCCTTTTTCCTTCTACAAACATTCACTTTAAACAGCTGAGGATAAGATGTTAACAAAAAAGATGATTTTACTGACTTCAAGGAGTTTACAGTCTTATGGAGGAGCAAGGCATCATGCAAAGAATTTAATAAATAACGGCATATTTATGAGAAAATGCCATGTGATGACTGTCTTGGTATTTAGTACACAAGATAACTTTACAGATGACTTTGTGTGCTTTTGCTCTTTAAGCAAGGTCAATATTACCAGCCATCATTTCTTTTCTTTTTTCTTTTCTTTTCTTTTCTCCTCTCTCCTCCTCTCCTCTCCTCTCCTCTTCTTCTCTTCTCTTCCCTCCCTCCCTCCCTCCCTCCCTCCCTCCCTCCCTCCTTCTCTTTCTCAGCTGTAAGGAAACTCAAAGATAATGCTGTAATGTGATTGTTTTCTTATAAGGTGATGACCAATTATTTTTCTTGAAGTAGTTTCTAATTTAATAAAAACAGCTGTTTTTAGCTATGATGTCTTATATATTATATATTCTTGAAACATAGCAAAAGGAGAGAGTATATTCAGGTATAACCACTTAACATAATGTCTTCCTAAAGTTGTAATTACAGTTGTATTTTAAAACTTGATTTGTTCTACATACTCACTTTTGTAAACAGCAACATAAAATTTTTATACAAGATCCAACTTGGAGATATCTTTAAAGCTGTGATGGTCTCTAAAAATGAGGATTTCAATTACCTTCAACCCCACAACAGAAGCAAGAACCGATTAACATTTCATAGAAATACCACACAACATGCTATGTTAAAAAAATAAAAATTTGATCATCTTTCAAATTCTGCTGTACTTTAATGGTACTTCTATTAGTGCCTAACACTTGGATGAGTTCCAGTGTTTGGCTCCTACAAAGTGGTTTTTTGACAGCAAATATGTAGGAACCAGGATCTATACTGAAACTTGAATCTGAGCCATTTATAATGATGATGCTGCCCAAATGTGGAGTGGCTTCCATTGGCAATACCATATCTTCTCACTGAAGCATGAAGCTGAGTTTGAGGGATGTTAGCCACCAAAGAAGCAGACATTATCTCAGTCTTGATCAGATGAAAAAAATTGAAAAAGGCATGCTGGCATTCATTCATTAGAAAATGAAAAAAAAAAAAAAAAAAAAAAAAAAACCTAAGATGCCAAATAGAGTTAACAGCTCCACAGGGAAGCTGGGACTTGTGTTCTGAAGGCTTCATCATCACTATCCTGTTCATTGATGCCAACAAATGTGTCCTGAGTTCTGGAGTTCTTTCCATGTGCAAAACACAGTGACATGGGTTTCTAAGCCATAATAGTCCTGGAAGACTCTGATCTGAGCACAGGAGTCCAGCCATTTTCTCCAAATACAAGATACCACCCCCACCCCTACCCCTGTTAATCTAACTCTTGTTTCCTTAATAGTAAAAACTTCCTATTCTTCTTTCCAAAACCACCTCAAGTTCTTTCTTACCTGCCCGCAATTCCACATACATAGCATAGGGTTTTGAAGATAGCAGACTTTCAATATATGTATATAAACTGATGGAGTAGACACAAGGGTCTTACATATACCTGGTAGGCAGGAAAGAGGTCATTTCCTGCTGTCAGATATTGTTATTTAAAACCCTGTCACTGTTCAACACAGGGTCTAACATACACCAGGTTTTAAAATTGTTTATTTACCAACAATACGCAATCAGTCTTATAGAAAACATTTATTAAGCATTCACTATGTTTTCAGAGAGTTTTTAAAAATTGTTTATTTGTGTACAGATGTGTTGTGATGGCCCCCAAACTGTTTGGGAAGGATCAGGAGGTGTGGCCTTGTTGGAGGAGGTGTGTTCCTGCAGGTAGGGTTTTGAGGTTTCAAAAGTCTCTCTGTCTCTCCTTCTAACTTGTGGACCAGGAGTAAACTCTTAGCTACTGCTCCAGTGCCATGCCTGCCTGCTTGCTGCAGTGTTCCCCATCATGATGACCTTAGTCTGACACTCTGAAACTGTAACTGAACCCCAATTCAATGCCTTCTTAATCATGGTATCTTTTTACAGCGATAGAAAAGTAACTAAGACATGTGGAAGTATGTGTGAGTACAGGCACACACATGCCATGGCACATATGTGGAGGTCAGAAGACATCTCTTGTGCATTGTCTTGCCAGAGAGGACTCCAAGGCTGAACTCAGGTTGTCAGACATGCACATGAACACCTCTAACCACTGAGACACGTAATAGACACTCCATAGGCTTTATATGGACTTTTCACAGTCATCGTTACGGCCATCTTAAAGAGGCTGTAGTCAAGTTTACAGGAATTAGGTAACTCAGGTTATTCAGACAGTGACTTACAGAGGCAGGAACTTAACCCAGTCAGCTTGACTGACACCTATTGCTAGGCAGCTTATGTTAAAGCCTGGATGCATGGCGGACATCACACGTTCTCTAACTGTGGAAGATGTGATTTAGTAGGAATGGGTAGTGGAGACATCTTGAAGAAAGTGACCTTTATGGGAGCTTTAGAAGAAAGTAGGAGTAGTTAAGTTTTGAGGAAAGAAGACAAAAAGTGAAGAAAGGAATATGCTGTCACTGCTCACAACTAGTTTGGGCCATGTGAGAGCTCCTTCTGCACAACCGTCGAGCCTGTGAGGTTGGCAGGAACGAAATATAAAGGACACAAAATTTGGGTTTCAATTCTTTAAGCGGAAGAGGAAGAACAAGTTATTTTTCATACAGAGAAAGATATGAAAAGGCACTTTCTAGAGAGATATGTAGTATGTAACAGCAAATATCTTACAAAGAGATCACAGACAGGGAGTCCAGACAGGAAACGGTGAAAAAGGCAAAACTAAGACAGTGGCCCTGAGAATAAAGAAGAAATTACAACTCAGAGGGAGAGGAAGCGGGCATAGCACAGATGACCCGCTGGAGAGAGAGGCTCGTCAGAGTGTCCTGTGTGACAGATACTGATAATATCACTGACAGGAATAGCAGTAGCTTAATAAAAATTGAACTAATTCTTATAAGCAACGACTCAATACGTGATAGGACACTGATAACAAAGCAGGTATTAGGCCACAGGAGAGGACGGAAGGATGAGTAGGACACAAGTCACCCCTGCTTTCACAGGGTTAGGACAGTATGAGAAAAGGAAGTGGCTATAATAATGTGGGAACATTTGATAACAGCAAAGAGACATATGTTTATGATGGAACCCTGGATTATATGGGAACAGGGGTTGTGCAAATGCTGAGAGTGTCGATCACAATGCCTTCTCACCACTTGATCCTTCCTGGGAACTTGCATTGCTGCCAGACCCACCCCAGGACAATAAGGATGGATGACTGAATCAGGGACAGGGACTGAACTGACACAGCCAATCCTGGCCTGTCACATGTGGTCTTATGAAATGAATTCTTTTCTTAAGAGTTTGAGTGGAAAAACCCGAGAAATTGTTGTGGCCTTAGGACTGTGGTCGTGAGAGAAGGGAAAGCTGGGGACACCCAGAGGCCGTGCATCTGCCACAAGCTCCTACAGAAAGGGAGCCAGGAGAGCAGAAGGGGCCAGCCAGAAGTGAGCAAAAGATAACAGAGACCTTTCCAGAAAGATGCCATGTGTTCAGTGAGTAAGAATAGCTTTTTAAAAAAAAAATTTTTTTTTTAGCTTCTGTAAAGCAAATGACACTGTCAATAGAACAAAATGACAGCCTACAGACTAGGAAAAGATCTTCACCAACCCTACATCTAACCGAGGGCTAATATGAAAAATATATAAAGAACTTAAGAAATTAAGCACCACCAAACCAAATAACCCAATTAAAAAGATGGGGTACCAAACTAAACAGAATTTTCAACACAGAAATATCGAATGGCTGAGAAACACTTAAAGAAATGCTCAACATCCCTAGTCATCAGAGAAATGCAAATCAAAATGACTCTGAGATTCCATCTTACACTCATAAGAATGGCTAAGATAAAAAAACTCAAGTGACAGCACATGCTGGCGAGGATGTGAAGAAAGGGGGACACTCCTTCATTGCTGGCAGGAGGGCAAACTTGTATAACCATTTTAGAAATCAATCTGGTGCTTTCTCAGAAAATTGGGAATAGTGCTACCTCCAGACTCAGCTATTCCACTCCTGGGCATATATCCAAAAGATGCTCCACCATACAACAAGGACATTTACTCAACTATGTTCATAGCAGCTTTATTCACAAGAGCCAGAATCTGGAAACAACCTAGATGTCCCTCAACCGATGAACGGATAAAGAAGCTGTGGTTCATTTACATATTAGAAAACTACTCAGCTGTTAAAAACAAGAAAATCTTGAAATTTGCAGGCAAATGGATGGAACCAGAGACAATCATACCAAGTAAGGTAATCCAGAACAGAAAGACACACATGTTATATACTCACTCAGAAGTGGATATTAGTCACATAATACAGGATAACTACATTACAATACAGATACTGATGCACCAACCAAGGTCCTTGTAGGATGTGGATCTAGATCCTCTGCTCGGATGTAGTAGATTGGCAGCACAGTCTCCTTGTTGGTCCCACAATATGGGGAGTAGGAACTACCTCTGACATGGACTCTGGCCCCTCAATGTTGATCACTTCCCCCTGGTGGGGTGGCCTTGCCAGGCCACAGAGGAGGAGGAGGATACATGTAGTACAGATGAGACTTGATAGGCTGAGGTCAGATGTTAGGGGAGGAGGGCTCCCCTCTCTCATGACTAGGGGAGGGAGGGAGAGGGGACGAGGGAGGGAGGGTGGGATTCGGAGGCAGAAAGGGAGAGGTCTACAGTCGGGGTGCAAAGTGAACAATTAAAAATAAAAAATTAAAAAAAGAAAGAGAAATGAGAAGAAAAGAATAGCTTTCCCTCTTCTTTGTAGAGCAATATTAATTTTCTATGACTTTCCAATCATAAAATGATGACTACACTCATGATAACTTAGGCTCATTTCACATTAGAGCAACATTAGAAAGACTAAATGGCTTCAATTACAATTTCAATGTAGAATCCAGTTTTTAGCTTTTCTTTTTTGTAAGAATTTCTTTAGTTGATAAATTACACATTCACTGTGAGAACTAAGAGTCAAGCTAGCTGTGCAAGTTTCTATTCTTTTTAGGGAAAAAGGCTCAATTAAAACAGGTCATCCCATATTGGATATAAGAAAACTAAAGAGTAGAGACTGTATTGAGTTCAGCTACCAGGGTAAATAAATTACTACATACAGAAACAAATCTGTTCACTACTTTTAAATGTCTTTAATTGTCATAATTATAGCAAGCTTATCTCAACACAGATGTATGGGATACATTCTTAGGAAAATTGCCACAACTGTTGATACTTACACTCAAATGTTGTATTTGTACGTTATATACCAGACACATACAGACAAAATATATTTAAATACACCTACACATGCAACTAAATATCTTTAGTAAGATACCAATTATACCAACAAACAGGGTAAGCCCATAAACAGAGCTGGCGATTAAATCAATACATGGAATGGTGTAACCTCTTCACAGTTCTTTGCGTGTGTGAACAGCACTGAGATGATGATCCCTGTTGTCACAATTGCTGCTTCTTCCTTCAAAGTTCTTTAGTGCTCATCACCGAATAGACGGAAGCGAGTTTGTGCTTGAATAACTTCAGCCCCCATCGTGTTTGTGTCTTTGTCCATGTGTGTTGATGACACTGGTGGTTAGAAATCAACCTCAGGTGCTCCACAGGAACAGTCTACTTTAGTTTTTGAGATAGGGTCTCTTACTGGGACCTGAGGCTTGCTGAAGAGCCTGGGCCATCTGGTCAGTGAACAGGTTTCTACGTATCTTTACCTCCCAAGTGCTGGGATTACAAAGAAATGCCACCATGACCTCCTCAAGCCGAGATTACGTGCACACTCTAGCATGCTTAGCTTTTTGTATGGATACTGAGGATCAAACTAAGGTCCCTCAATTGAGTACCAAATGCTTCAGTGACTGAGCTGTGCAGCCTGGTAAGTTTCATCTCTTATGTTTTGCCACACTATTTTGTGCCATTCTTACGACAATCCTTGAGAAGGTAAGTTACAAAGAACATATTAATTTTTCAGAGGTCTGGAAGGTGGGAAGCCTAATATCTAGGTGTCATTTGGTTCAGTTTTTGGTGACAGCTGTAGATTTACAAAAATGGTGGATGACGTGAAGGGAGAATGATGCACTGCCCACCAGTACCTCTCATAAAGCATCTAATACTTGTGGGGCATTGTTCTCACCTGCCTAATGCTGACTTTTTGATGCAGCCCCGGCAACACCTGACTTTGGAGGGTAAGCCTTTAAGCCACGCTACATATTTCTGCTATCCAATTGCTTGTATTTCCCCTAATTGGGCTTTCTCTAGTCCCTCTCCTCCTAGAGACAAAATATATAAAAATT
This sequence comes from Acomys percivali, assembly GCA_907169655.1. Lineage (NCBI taxonomy): Eukaryota > Metazoa > Chordata > Mammalia > Rodentia > Muridae > Acomys > Acomys percivali. Next base: position 35,764,802 of record OU015758.1, read on the forward strand.
GCAATCAGTCCAGTAATAAAATAATTCAGTTATCTATCTGTGTTAACCTATTACACAGTTGGACAAGTATTTAAGTTGCTACTTGGGATGATGAGGCAGAGTGCTTCCTTCTATGAGTAGGATTAGCTGTCTGCCCCACCCTCATATAAATAAAGTCATGTGGCCCAGACTGGCCTGAAGTCAGTGTGTATGTAGTAAGACTGGATCTCTGATCTACAGCTGCAGTCTGAGCTCACAGGCCTTCAGCACCATCCTGGCTTCTTGGGTCTGGTTTTCTTCCTCTGAAAAAAGGCAGAAGCCGATGCCAGGCTTTTCCTTTCCATTCGGGTTATGCTCGGCAAATTACCCTACCTTAGAGGTGTTGAGAAAGAAAACCTGGGAAGAAGGGAAAGAGAAGCTCCCTCGGTTGGTTAGGAGGGAAGGTGAGTAGGCTGACTTCAGGTGCACTCCATGTAGAGCAAGAGGAGGCCACGGGGTGGACTGCACAGGGAGGCTTCTCAAATGTGCTCACACTAATTGAGTGGCGCTGCTCCCCTTCCACTTTGCAGCTGGGCATCAGGAGTGGGAAGGGAGAGAAACAACAAGGCAGGGAACACTGTTTCACACGCCAAAGGTAATTTTCATATTAATTACAAGTATTTGCTAAGTTTCCAGTGGAACACCAAAAGTTGCAATGAGAAATTAATTTGGCTCAAGTGAAGATATTTGTTTTTAGACATTTTTACTCTAACAGTTAAAAGGGTTTGTTTTTGTTTCTGGGGGTACACGTGAAGAAAAACTAAGTGCATTTGTTTAAAACTCATTTGCCAGACTGTGGTGGTACATGCTTTTAATCCCAGCACTTGGGAGACAGAGACAGGAGGACTTCTGAGTTTGTGGCTAGCCTGGTCTACACAGCAATTACCAAGACAGCCAGAGAAACTCTTGGAAAAACAAAAATTGAACAAAAATGACGACAACGATGATGACGATGACAACAACAGCAGCAACAGCAACACTCATTTTAGAGGGCAATAAATAAATCTAAAAATAAAAAGTATTTAAATTTGCAATTATATAATGAAAGCTTATCAAAGTAGTGTAGTATCAAAGATGTTCTGATAAACCTTAACAATGATTATAAAATGCACTCTTCTGTTTTCTGTTAAAATTTAAAAATAGCATGGGTCAAACTATGAGAACAAATATGCTAACAAGAATTATATAAATAAAGTTGTACAAGTTGAAATATTATCTTACCCTTAGTAAAGAAATTATAGAACCTTAACAAAGGAGCCAGAAAGAATCATTTAAAACGTATTAATATGTTTTAGAACCACGTGTGCATACATAGGAAACCAATTAGATTTAGCTACAATAACTAGAGGTAATATTAGAACAATTTATTTTCTCTTTCAGTAGTGAAGGCAAAATGAGTCCACAGGAAGTGACTTTCAAAGAAAACAAGTTGAGCGACAACTTGTGGCATATATGGTATCTAATTTCCACTCAGTTCTCAGCTGTTGCTTCCCATACCCCAAATAGCGTTTATACCTATCTTGATTAATGAATACATCACTAAGATAGGAACACGGGTTCACACCACATGTGGCAACAATCAAGTCAGAAGGAATAGAGAACAATGTACAAGAAAGGAAAGACAGACTGGGCACAGAGCACTCATGGCAGCACCCAGAAAACCAAGTCTGAACTCTGGGATGCAAGCTGGCACACAGGGAGCAGGGACACAGCGCCAGATTACTACAGAAACATTTTCCATGTTAGAGTTTACCTCCCACAGAAGACTGCAAGTTAATAACGATAAGCTTCCATATCTGATAATCTGTGATGACAATCCTGCCATGGTCACACTGGCCACAGGAGAAACTGCACACACTGTGAGGCCTTTATCTGCATGTGTGCTCTCCACAGGCCATGCAATACAGGCCAAGTGATAATTTACACATGAATCAGCTTTCTGTACTGCACCGGCTCCTGAGACATTCCTTTTCCCTGTGCCTGAGTGAGAGGCAGCCAGGCCCAAGCTTGTCTCACTAGAAATCATACATGGGAAGTAGTGATTTGCCTGGAAACGGCAGGTCAGCAAAGGGAAGCAGTTGTGTATGCCTGATAAAAATGGCAGCCACAAAGGACTAGATGAATATTTAGTGTGAAAACAGGCCCTACAGCAGCAATGAGTCTTTATCCTGCTCCAAACAGGTAGTGTCATACAAACTGAGACGGAGATACAACCCTGATAGAAGATGACACAAGATACCTAGGTGGAACCTTCAAAGGCTTCCCGCACAGGCAGGCACACGGATGCGCTCATGCAGCGCGTATTCAGAATACACCGTTATTTCACACAAACGGTGTATGGAAGACATTGCCCACTTTGATGATGAAAATCAGTCAGGGCAATTTAAAAATAAGTACCCTTGTTCATAAGAAACCGGGCACACCTTTCACGCTTGGAAAAATAAGTCAGCCACATTTTCTCAAACTCTGAGCTCCTTGGTATTTAGTTCAACATTTACACATTTATCAATATAAAAACAGGTATTGCCACAACCATTTTTACAGAAGCAGAAAACAAACAACACTTGTCTCGGTTCATTTACAAAGAAAATGAGATCTATTACTAAATTAAAGTTAACACAGCATTGTACTGCATCCTTCCAGCCAGTGACAGGTAACCAAGGCCGTAAATTTAACATCTGTCCTCTCATTGCTGCTGCATAGTCACACGTAGGCCACATCCTACACCTCACACTATGTCTGTCTTCCTACTGTCCCTGACCACCTTCAGAATCTTCACAAGTCACTCCTCAGGAGTTTCTGCCCTAAAACCTGGTGTAGTTTTTTGGTGTAGTGATTAGCTGTATAAGAGTGTTGGTAAGTAGTGCCACTGCTGGTTTGGTAATTAGCTATATAAGACTGTTGGTAAGTACCACTAGCGATGTGTGTGGAAGCCCAACACTGAACAACAGACCACAAGCTTAAAAATAAATTTTATTCATGAGTTGTAAATATAAGAAATGTATAATTTGTGGTTCATAAAAGGAAATTGTGAATTTTTATTCACTTGGAGTCCGGAACAGAATCTGTAAATTCCAGATCACAATTCAGACTGAAGAAATGCCAAAACGACTAAGAGTTCCAGGATTTAAGTCTTAGCATTTCTTGGTGATGAGTTGTATCAGAACTCTGGCAGTAAACGGCTTTTTAGATGCTTAATTATTTCTGTGTATTTTTCCTACTATGAGTTTTCTCTTTAATCCTTTCAAATGCTTCTTTTATTTCTTTTTCTCTTTTTAATATAACCTCCTTCAGCTGAAACCTCTTCTGCCCCAGGGATATTCTCTACCACCTTATTTATTTAGCCATTGTTTTTGTTTAGTAGTTTTAGAAGTCAATATGTACAGTCTTAACCCCAGGAGCCCTACCAGCCATTCTGCAGACCCACAACCCATAGCATTATCCAACAGATTATTTTTGCTAGATGGCCTCAATGATGTCCTTTTATATAATGTATTTTTAAAGGGTAAGCCATAATTTAGCTTAGAATATTTATTACATTTTTGAGCAATATAGGTAAATTCATATCCTAGTTTTTGTGCCTTTCATGGTGACTCTTATTACTGTTGGAAAAGACAGGCTGTCACTCAGGGACCTCAAAGGGGTACAGTCTGAACGGCAGCAGAGGAGTAAGAACATATGATGTCATTAGTTTTTATCAACTCTCACAAACAGTATCACTCTCTAAATTTCCTCTTGTATTTAAGTTTCTTTTTCCATTGTTAAGGAAACACCAATTTAAGAGCTAATAGAAACCCACCATGGTGTGGCCAGTGAAAAGTGTAGAGGGCAATAGCTCTGATCTCATGTGCCGATGACTCGAGTCTGACGCCCTGGACTCATGGTGCAGTGGAGAACCTACTCCTAAAGAGCTGTCCACTGGCCTCTATGTGTGTGCCACAACTATTACCAAGTTAAAAAACAATGTCTTGATTTAATACTATTTTACCTGTAAGGATTATGATTGATATTACAAAATGAGGTTACAGCACACTTCAACAAATGCAGCTTTTCAGCAACGGCTCCTCTCACATGTTCAATTCTCTCCTCATAACATCAGTCCCTGAGAGGCGAGGGAAGGGATAGTGTTGTCCAAGTCGCTCTGCGATACAGACACTGCGCGCGCTCCAACAGGTCTGTTGGCTGTCAGAAGGGGAAGCTGACTGGCTACTATTGTACACCGACAATTACAAACAAGTCTGAGATCTCTAAATGTTTTCATAATAATTTTGGAACCTTTTGAAGTACTTTTTGAGTATCCAAATTAAGTTGAAGGGGCTATACGTTAAATGCCATTCCAACATATATTTTTGAAGTAAAATGTTTTTTTCTTAGTACTGTTATATTTCCTACCACATATAAAATGAAAATGAAAACAAGGATGCTAAAGCAGGCAGCTTTGTTCCTTTGACTTGAGAAGAAATGAATAAAATACAACACACACACACACACACACACATAGGCATACACATGCACTCATGCATATACACACACACTCACAAACATACACTTACACACATGCACACATACACACTCTCACACATGCTTTATCTATGAGGACAAAATAATGAAGGGTATTGTCTTAATCATTTAAAAAAGTGTCGTAAACAGAGTTCCTCAATTTTAAGTTACAAATTAGTTTTGTTTTTTAAATTTATTACAATGCATATTTGACCATGTCCCCTGAATGGGGAGACCTGGTGGCACTCAGAGGAATGATAGCAGGCTACCAAGAAGAGACTTGATACCCTATGAGCACAGTCATAGGGGAGGGGAGTAAGGGGGAAAATGGGAGGGAGGGAGGAATGGGAGGATACAAGGGAGGGGATAACCATTGAGATGTAATATGAATAAATTAATAAAATTTTAAAAAAAGAAAAAGAAAAAAAGAATAGAAAAAAACTAAATTTATTAGAATGACTTATGCGTGTTTTGCCTGAGTAGACGTATGTACACCACATGTATGCCTGGTGCTTGCAGAATGAGAAAAGTGCCGCATCCCTTGGAAAGGAGTTACAAATGGCTGTGAGTCACCACGTGGGTGCTTGGACCCTAACCTGTGTCCTCTGGAAGAACAAGTGCTCTTAACAGTGGAGCCATCTCTCTAGATCAAGTTACATTTTTTAAATTTAAATTTTAATTTATTATAATTTATTCAAATTGCTCCCAATTGTTATCCCCTAGCATGTATCTTCCTTTTCCCACCATCTTCCCCTCTTCTGCCCTATTCCCCTCCCCTAGCCCTCAGACAGAAGGGGACCTCCTCCCTGACCAAAAGACCACACCTATCAGGGCTCATCCAGATAGCCTGCTTCCCCTTCCTCTGTGTGCCTGCCTGGGCCTCCTCACCAAAGGGAAGTGATTAAATCAGGGGGTGGGCACCAGAGTTCATGCCAGAGGCAGTTCCCCCGCCAACTCCTCCCCCAACAACCATGGAGAATGAGCTGTCCGTTGGCTAGATCTGAACAGGAGGTCTAGGTTCACTGCATGCATTGTCTCTGGTTGGTGCAACAGCTTGTGCAGGCCCCCCTGAGTCCACCAGATCCCCTGCCTTGATGGTCTCCTTGTGGAGCTCCTGAACCTTCTGGGTCCTTCCATTCCCTTATTCTTCCATACCTCTCACTTGGCTCCACCAGGAGAGCAGCAGGGAGTTCCATCATCTTTCCAGGTACCCACTGGGTAGAGTCTCTCAGGGGACATCTATGTTGTGTTAATATCCACTTATAAGTGAGTACATATCATGTGTGTCTTTCTGGTTCTGGGTTACTTCATTCAGGATGATCTTTTCTAGTTCTACCCATTTGCCTGCAAATTTCAAGATTTCCTTGTTTTTAATAGCTGAGTAGTATTTCATTGTGTAAATGTACCACAGCTTTTTTATCAATTTTTCGGTTGAGGGACATCTAGCTTGTTTCCAGATTCTGGCTCTTATGAATAAAGCTGCTATGAACATAGAAAGTGTCCTTGTTGTATGCTGGAGCATCTTTTAAGTATATGCCCAGGAGTGGTATAGCTGGGTCTTGAGGTTGAGCTATTCTCAATTTTCTGAGAAAGCACCAGATTGATTTCTAAAATGGTTGTACAAGTTTGTGCTCCCATCAGCAATGGAGGAGTGTTCCCCTTTCTCCACATCTTCACCAGCATGTGCTGTCCCTTAAGTTTGTGATCTTAGTCATTCTTATGACTGTAAGGTGGAATCTCAGACCTATTTTGATTTGGATTTCTCTGAAAACTAAGGACATTGAGCATTTGTTTAAGTGTTTCTCAGCCATTCGATGCTCTTCTGTTGAGAATTTGATTTGGTGGTTGTTTAATTTCTTGAGTTCTTCATATATTTTGGATATTAGTCCTCTGTTAGATGTAGGGTTGGTGAAGATCTTTTCCCAATCTGTAGGCTGTTGCTTTGTTCTTTTGACAGTGCCCTTTGCCTTACAGAAGCTTTTCAGTTTCATGAGGTCCCATTTATTAATTGTTGATCTTAGTGCCTGAGCTACTGGTGCTCTGTTTAGGAAGTTGTCTCCTGTGCCAACGAGCTCAAAGCTCTTCCCCACCTTTTCTTCTAACAGGTTTAGTGTGTCTAGTTTTATGTCGAGGTCTTCAATCACAGGAAATAGATAATTTCACTTTAAGTTACAAAATCTTAACAATGTGTTTATTAAAATGTAAGAGACAATCAGAAGGAACCTTTCTTTGCCATGTAGGTGTGACGGGGAAACTTACTACATTTCAGTGACCAAATGGTTGCTGTGCATTCTTCAGTGAGGTTTGCATGGTCAGGTCTGGCTAGGCTTGAAGGTGCACACAGCCAGCCATGGTAGTAGTCATGCCTATGCAAATGAGAATCCCATGCGTATAGCACTTTATTTCCACCCACCCTTCTTCCTTATAGCTTCTCCCCTGTGTGCTTCCCCTCAAATTTACAACTTTGTTGTTACACACACACACACACACACACACACACACACACAGTGTTGCTATTAAGTACATGTGCTTAGGACTTATTTTTTTCTTTTCTTTCTTTCTTTTTTTTTTTTCCTTTGGGTTTTTGAGGCAGGGTTTCTCTGTGTGGTGTGACTGTTCTGGAACTCAATTTGTAGACCAGGCTGCTCTCACAGTGATCCACCTGCCTCGGCCTCTCCCTCTCTGAGTGCTGGGAGTAAAGGCTTATGCCAGTGCGCCTGGGTAGGACTGATTTTCTTAAAGTTTTAAGAAGCATCGCTAAGTAGTTTTCCTACCCCGGCAGTGTTCCTCTTAGACATCCTTATCTCAGTAAACGACCTCATCCTGATGCTGAATCCAAACATCTAGGACTCCTCCCTCATTCTTCCCATTCAGTTTGAATTCCCACGTCTAAGTGCTTACTTTGAGCACCTCTTTAATCTTCATCCTACCACCACCACCTCCTGCCTAACCTTCTTAGCTTTGGAAGGTGGCCAGCTGCTTACACTCCTGCTCTGTGGCCACACTCGTTCAAGGCAGTTTCACGGTGTAAAACTGACAAAATAAAACTGTGGTCTGAGGTCTCTGTGTGGCCTGACTGCATCTCCTCCTTGCTCCACATGCAGCCGGTGCCACTGCCTTCTTCTGTTCCTTTAGTAAGTAGCTCTTCCTCCATCTACTAAAGTGACTCTGTGGTTCTTTGAGGCTGAGATAAACCCAGAAGGGATTTCTGAGAGTAAATGAAACATACTCAGAAGAACTCAGAATATACAGTATGTGTGTCCTTTCTGCTTAGAAGTGTCCTGTCTTTTTGTTTTTGTTTTTTCTTTCCTTGCCCCCTTCCTCTTCCAAGATAGGGATGGTCTCACTACATAGCTCTGACTGTCCTGGACCTCACTATGTAGACCGGATGGCCTCGAAGTCAGAAAGATCTACCTGTCTCTGACTCCCAAGCCCTGGGATTAAAGATATGCAGGCCTACACCTGCTGTCTTCTGTTCTTAAGATCAGAAAAACAAGCCTCTCCCTCCAGAAGACTATTTAAATGGAGAGTCACACAGGAAACATTTAAGCTACAAAGTCACTCTTTGTATGTTTTATTCAGTTATGTTTAATGAGCAATGCTAGACTACAAAGATAACATTTCTTGTCCATTTTTGAACATGCAAAATTGTAAGTCGATGAAGAGAAAGGCTTTCTCAAGTAAGTCTTCTATTTGGGTAAAATGCATTGAAGATTGGCACAGTGCATAAATGCTGAAGGGTTCAAAATTACTTTCATTTATATTTGTACTATTTTAAAATTTTCTCTAATTTGTTTTCTTACTTGAATTTCTGTGAAAGTGCTTTATAAGAAGAAAGCAATTTCCTTACGATAGATTAGTTGGCTCCTCCTAGGAGTATCCAGAATGCCACTGTCTCAGGACTGTCATTGCAATACACAGAACGCTATCGCTGATTATACACTAGAAAAAGATAAGCTGCTCTCCTAATCAGTATGGAACAGCAATATAAACCTCTAAAGCAGTATTTTGCATAATTTTTTTCTGACAGGGCACTACTAATTTCAAATTCTTCCAGAATCTTAAAGAAACCAAGTTAGTATAAAGACAAATCAGAGTGTCACTACTGCTACATTCATTGTTACTAAATAATGATTGTCAATAGGATTTAGTATTGGTTTTACAATCGACTAAAAGGTATACAATATAAGGAAACAAAATAGAAACTCCAGCATCAAATATTTATTTATTTATTTTTCTGTTCAACACAGGGTTTCTCTGTGTAGCCTTGGCTGTCCTGGAGTTGCTTTGTAGACCAGGCTGGCCTCAAACTCACACTGATCCATCTGCCTCTGACTCCGTGAGTACTAGGATTAAAGGCCTGTGCCACCACACCCAGCTCATGTGTTAAGTTTTTGAGATAGGTTATCACTATGTAACTTTGGCTGGCCTGAACTTACTATGTAGACAAGGCTGGCCTAGAACTCCCACAGATCCACTTACCTGAGTCTGCCTCCTGAATGCTGGGACTGAGTGAGCCACTCACCCAGCTCAGCATCATAGTTTTGATATGTGAAGTAAAGAATGAAGACAAAAAACCAAAAGTCAATCTTAAGCTGGTCACTGAAGTACCCCACATATGTCCCAAAATACCCTGGAAAAGAATAGAAGTAGATGCTAACATGAAGAAATGATGTAGAAAGAGTGAGCTTCTCTATCTGAATGGAAAAAACTGGGGAGGGCGCTGACGCTGAGTCTTGCTCACCACAGACTCCCTTCCACAGAAAGGTCTCAGCCATGCTAAGGAGAACATTTTCCTGTATTAGTATCAGTTTTCAGTTTTTTACACATATAACCAGACCAAACCAAACCATTTTGTTCATCAGTACTAACATACACAAAATACAGGTTGTCTCTAGCCAGTGAAGTGAAATATAATACATTTCTACTATAACATTATACATGCTTTCAAACAAAATAAAATACCTCCTATTTTCTTATAGCTTAGTTGTGTTTTCCTGGTTTACAATTGGGAAAATACATGTCTGCAGTAGAACGTGCATTTTAAGTGTGAGGCAATGCTAAATGAAGTAATTTAAAGTGAGATGTTTTAGCAGCGCTGCTCACTGACACCGACGGCTTTGTTTTGGGAGACAGAATATAAAACTATTTCCTCAAGATAGTTTGTGTTCAGCATAAAATATTCAAAATGTCTCATTTCCAAGAGATCTGGTGGGAGTTCATGACAGATGTGTTATTTCTTTTTCTTTTTTTAAACAGTATTATTGTGTCTCATTAGCACTGATGATTTACCCATGGCAGAGTGAACTTCTTGAAAGAAAAGAAAAGTAGACTAGCTTTCCTGCAGAAAAGAAGACGCTGGGATAAGACAGAAATGCTAAGACTCTCAAAACCTCACATGGCCTATCCTGGGTCCTTATGCAGGCAGCACATGTGACCAATGCAGGCAGCACATGTGACCAATGTAGTCTCCTTCAGAAGAGCCCAGACAGCCACAACCTAGAGCACTCTCCAGGCACTAGTTTAGCTTTGTCACTCTTTCCTATTATAGACTCTGTCTAGTAAAAGAAGACAAATTACAGTAAGTGGGGGTAAATGTGATTAAGTGAGTCTTCTGAAGATAAGAGGGCACATGGACAGGGGTCATTAACACAAATGACCCCTCTTTTGCCCAAGACCGTAGTTTTATTTAGTGGATCTGAAAATACTGCAAAGCAAGAATGATTTCTGTCACACATTCCCAAAGAGACATGTATTCCTTTTATTGTAAAAAATAAAAAATGAACAAACAACTTTTCATGTCTTTGCAGTTTCTTAATAACCAACTGAAGATGCCAAAATGCTCTCAGAATACACCAAGAACAATATTGGAGAAATTATTTATCTTAAGGAGTTTAACTGGAAACAAGAGACAACATTATAATCAGAGTAGTCACAGGCCTAGAATGTCAATGGATACCGAGATCACTTGACTCAAATGAAGTTTAAACTTATAAAGTTTCAATTAAAACATCCACACTCTTTCTTTCACCTGATTATAGCCCATATGGCAAGGTCAACCCTCGAAGCAAACAAACAGTTCGGTTGCCTTATCTTCCTCAACAAGGGAAACATTTGGCACAGCCTAAAGCTGGGGCATGAACCCTGGCTAAGCTTAAGACATTTATCTGACAGCATCAGCTGACACTCCACAAACACATTTGCTCTCCATGACCTCCAAGCATTTGTGATTAATCAAAAATGTATCTTGGATCTTGAGAACACGCTACAACCAGGCACACACACAAAAAGGAATATGCTCTCGATCTTGCTTATCGACTCAAGTGGTATATTGAATTTAGAAATAGCAAATAGAATAAAATGATCAATATGTTCTCACTTGTCCATGGAAGAGCAAACTTTATCCCTCAAGCAAAAGACATTGATCATGTAAATGCTTCAGAACTGCTTTAAAACTAAAGAATGCAGAATGCACATGGCATGTTGGGGGTGGGGAAAGAGGTGGACCCAAGAGAAGCTTCTGCTTTAACTTACAGAAATGCATAACTTAGAGAACGCAGTGTTATGTTTGTAATGTGTTGTCCTTAAAAAAAAAAAAAAAATGCCTGTTCAACTTAAATCCTCTTTTAGCTTTGTGCTGCCAAATGTTCTTAATAAAACATTATAAAGGAAACTTTAAAACTTAATGAAGGAACATTATTTGTGCAGAGAGAACTCCCTGCCTTAGTTTAAATGAGTGCTGTTATAACGCATCCCTTATGCACTGTTTACAATTTATAATTCATAATTTATGTCTCTTGGTTCAAACTTACTATTTTCTACAGTCATCTGCTAAGTAATATGATTAGCATGTGAATATTACAATATTCTGCTTCCCAACACAGTATAATTTAGCATGCTTTTATTTTCATTTGTACTTTTCACTTTCTAATAACAATACAGAGTCCCAATGAAAGCATTCAGAAAGCAGAAGTCATATACCCCACCCTTGATAAGATACAAATGATGTTTCTTTTCTTTTCTTTTTTTTTTTAAGCCTCAACAATTGTACTTATTAAATCCCATTCTTGCTTGATTACCCACTGGTTAGGTTACAGTTGTTCATGATCCTACAGCAGGATTGTTCCACTAAAGAAAAACTACACATCCTGGTCCCTGTTGGCATGGCAAACAAACTTTCATAGCATGTGCTCACTCTATAAAATGGTGGTACTAATTAGAGCTATAGACTCATGCTGAGACATGATATGAACTGGCTTTCTGCATCTACGCAGCTCACAGCAGTCCTGGATTTATATGGATGCTGCTCTAAACTAACACCAAGCAGGAAACCTACCTTCTGAAAACACATTTTAAGAAACAGAGTGATTGAGCTGAAAATCGAACCTCGGCCCCTCATTGTTGGGTTCACTTCTAAAACGTTTCCTGTGGGCTTCAAGGTTGGCACCACTCCTTCCCCGCATGTTTACCTAACTCAGCTTCTTCAAACATGAATTGCAAGTACCAGAGAGCACAGCTGTATGTTTTGACATCCATGGTGAAAATGAGCAGAAAATCTAACTGTTCCATATCAAGAAGTATTTTTACTAGTGCTAATGTGCCTTAAATACCTTGTTCCACAGATGAGTGGCCTGGCACCTGCTGCATGAGAAATAGCCAATTACTGTTCAGTGTCTCTAATTTTCTGATTCAATTAGCATGCTTCAGAGCTTTCCAGTTTAATTGCAAACTACTTCACAGTTAGCTCTCTGATTAATCATTGCCCATCTGCAAGCCATCGGAAAACTTAGTGGAACAAATTTGTGTACTTTGGAATGCTGGGAGCTTAGCAAATCAAACTTGTTTTGGTGTATAAAGCTTTAATTTTGTTTGCCCTTTTCAGCTGCACTTGTAAGAAGCGCTGTACTGATTAAACAGGAAGTCTGGACAATAATATGCTACATTATGCATATAATTACTGTAAATACAACCAAGATTGTAGAAACATCATTTAAGGTTAGGCACTAACATGAATGGAGGAGGGGGGGGTCAAAAAAACACATTTGGAATCAATTTCTTTCCATTATGACCAAATACATGCTCAAGGGGGAAAAGCTATGTGACACACAGTGACGTCATTACGGCACCTGTTCCCCTGCACACATTTAAAATTCCGGCTTTTTATGTAGTCATAAAATCTTTCTTGTTATTTAATTAGTAGACTACCAAGTTTTATAAGCTTTGTTTACAAAACATATATTAGGGATTTTAAATCAAACTGGCAGCACATTGTTTATGCTTCATTTTCCAAGCTTTCTTGTTGGGCCCACTGAATGTATGAATGATAAAAAACAAAACTGATTCAACAGTGCTCTGCCTGAGTTGTAGACAGCCTTAACCTACAGTCACGATTTCTTCCTTTGAACAATGAGCTGCGGACTTCAAGTTTTGCTCACTTACACAAACAAGCAGAGCACAGGAAGGATTCTCCAGAACTGAGAAGGGGTTGCTGGGAAGCTAAGTCCTTTTCTGACTCTAATTCCCAGCTCACATTTGGGGGTTAATTTCACATGATTAAAAAAAAAATCTCAGCAAATTTACTGTAGATGAGCATTGATGTTAAAAGCTAAACTTTTAGCTCCTAGAACAGGTGGTCAAGCAACCTCACCCTGTATGATCGGTGCCTCACAGAGGACTCATGTTCTGACTGCCAGCGTGTGTATTTACTGGATGAACAGAATAAAGACAGGACACGCTCTCAGTCTCCCATGTCCTATCGCAGCGCTGCTAGACACTGCTTGTTCTTTCTGTAACTTCAGAAGGATGCAGAAATGACCACAATCTCATTGATATCGAGCCAGGATGATGAGAAGTGTGCCTTACCAATTGTGATGATCTGAGACCACTGGCTAGTAATAAGAGAAATGAAAAATAGAATTTATCTATTGTTATGAAGATATTACGGAAATTCCAAAGAGCTAAAATCTAAAATCTATAGGTGAGAAAATAATGTTAAAGTTGGAAAACTCATTGGTGCACAAGGTTTACTTTAAAAATGTTTACAGATAGAAATATTTGGTATTCATATATTTTTGACTCCCATATCAATAGAGAATCGTGAAGCCTCTTATAGTCCCTATTTCATCTCATGTTAAGGGCTGACTTTAAGCCTCTCTGAGCGTTGTAGGCAGCTGATGTAAGAAATGCTGAGGAGGCAGAATTTGATTATAGTCACGCAGGGATGTGAAAGGCATAGTGCCACGCTCTGCTGCCATGAGCATGAATGCTGCTCTGAATTCCCCTACGAGATAAAATTCCAAAACAATCAAACTCTGTGGCCGAGCTGGCTCTACAGAGGTCATAAGATAAGTCAGAGAGTAGTCTGGGCAAAACTAGTCAGACAAAAATATCATTTCTATATCTGCCTAGAAGATAAGCAGTTAATTGTTTTTAATTTAGGAGAAGGTAAACGGCTGACCCTGTTCAAGCTTCTACCAGTTGGGCCTTATGTTCAGAGATAAGCATTGAAGTTTACACATCAAAGGAAAACAAAGAGCTGTCCCAAGCGGGATTTAGCCAGAGAGATTAACTGGGCCCTGACCTGGGTCTCTGAGTCCTAAAGGTACCTCTTACACCCCAGCACTCTCTCCTGCAGGAACATCTATGTGCATCAGGCAGCAGTGATGGAACAACTTCATGGGAGGGTGGAAACTATTGTGAAACACACTGGAAATGCTTACAGCCCCCAAATGCATTTGGACAGATTAGAACATCTGGGGCCAAGAGAGTCAGTCTCAGAATCACCCTGGTACATAAAAAGAACAGCATATTTTCTGGGAAACTGGCTGATAGAGGATGGCTTTAGTATGGCACCCAACCCCAGATGATATTTTTCTCATGTACAGAAAAATGTTAACATTTTTTATAAGGTTCAAAGACTGGATCTTCCATAGAAACCATGTTTTTAGTTCCTGAGGAAATTCATGTGGGTATCAAATATCCAAGATGACAAAACTATAGAATTCAGCCTTCTCTTATAAAGGAAATATATAAAAATTAGGGCATGGCGTTTGGAAAGATCAGCAGGATAAAAACCACTGTTGGGCAATTTGTTTTTGTTGGAGAAAACAGAAGGCCCAGCAGGCAGAAACATTTCAAAGATAACCATGACAAACACACAAACAAACAGTGACCCCCAATAGCCCTAAGCACAGTGTGGAGAAGGCTTTCTGGAACTCTAGTTCTGAGTAAACTAACAAATCCCCGGAAGCCATTTTGTAAGTATGACCAAACAACCTGCAAGGAAACATTTTCAGGTAGTCCTGTCTCAACCGAAGACCCCTGTGCTACGTTCCCATCTGTCCTGAGACGTTCAGGAACTATTTCCAACAATCTCTCTCTCTCTCTCTCTCTCTCTCTCTCTCTCTCTCTCTCTCTCTCTCTCTCTTTTAAGTAATACGCTTTTTAAGCATACAAATTCAAGGTACATTTTCAACTTTTAAAGGGTGAAATATAAGTTCATAAGAATATTTTAAAAATGAAAATAAAGACGTAAGTAAAGTAGATCCTTTCTTTAGACAGGGATTCTTACAAGAAATAAGAAATTCAACATCTACTGTACAAGCCTATATCTTATTGATAATTTAAAATTATAATTAGTGTTCTTGGGACTGAAAGCTACATAGAAAACTAAATATGCACATATGTATGAGATGTGAGTTGCTGCTGCAGGAAAGAAATGCCCTATTTTTAAAGCAAGAAAAAAAAATCCCAGTGAAGTCTATCCTTTCATTTATATGTCTCATGTAAATTACACATACTTTAAATCTTCAGCACACCCAGAATGGCCAGGTCTCAGGGTGCTTCTCCTTTGCTGTCTTCCATTTTACTTGCTCACAGCAGACAAAGCTTTCCAGAAATATTTAGGGATTAAACTTACATACCTTGAACTGAATCAAGAAATGGCTATCAGAAAAAAATTAATTTTATTTATATAATCTGGTTAAAAAGTGTATGATTTTTTACTCTCAAGGCATTTTCTTATGCAGTAACACCACAAAAATAGCTAAAGTTTAAAATAGTGGATTTCCCATATGGTTCGTCCATAGCAAGATAAAGTTGTAAATGAGGGACCATGTGAAGAAAACATAAAAAAGCCTTAAGGGCACATGCAAGAAATGTGCTACTGAATGATTTGCATGCATAGTTTTATTCTCCAAAATTCAGAGAGAAACTTAATATGTCATAATTTAAACTGTATTTCGCATCAAGTATTCCTGATTACATACTTAACTCTAACATACATAACTCAATTTAGAGCATAATGTGGGAGAAGAGTTAGTAAGAATCTAACCTTTTGCATTTCTTGACTTTTTTGGGCTTGTGGTAATGCTGTATTTATAGAGATTCTACACTTTCAAATGTAAGCCTTGAAATGTCAGAAAAATCCCAAAGCTGAGATCTCGCAGAAGGTGATTTTTAACAGTCCCTAACAGTACAGCCTTTTATGATCTTCTGACAACTGGAGTGTTCATATCTTACAGTTTTAAATTTCCAGCCCTAATATTACGTAAGCACACAGGTATGTTTTCAAAGATTTCATCATGTTTGATAGGCCACATGTAAGAGAAAAAAAATGTTGTGATGTTCAGGAACATGTTGTAAGTATAAATTAAAAGAAATGAAAACTGTTGTATTTAAATGTGGTCCCTCATTAGAATATTTCCAGTGTAAAAGAAATGAGATCTAGTTACTTTGGATGACCTAGAAATGCTGTAAACACGGAGATCTACGTTTGGAGCTGGAGCCTGAATGAAGATTTGACTTAGCAGCGTCTGAGAGCAGACTCCACGTCACAGAGCGATCTAGCTGTGTGTTTAAGCTCTGTGAAGTATTCTGTAGGTTTCCACGCTGAAGCGTCAGGCACCGTGCTGTACCTGCTTCCCTTTCAGAGTGTGCTTTTAGCACTCTGTGCTGTAACCATAGGCATGGGCCCTTTAGTTTTCTCAGTATGTCCAGTTTAAGAAATATTTTTTCCATAACCTAATATCAATAAGATGTAGAGATTATAAAGGCAGGAAAGTGGGTTAATATCATGTTTGGGTATTTACGGTCTAGTTAGGGAGAGAAAATTGGTAAAGAAATATTGAAGGCATCACACAATTTGACTAGAAAGTTGTCAAAAATAAAGGTACCATGGAGCTGGATCCATGGCACAGGGGTTAGAACACAGTTGCTTTTCCTAGAGGACCAGGGTTCAAACCCCAGCACCCACAGGGTAATTCACAACTATCTGTTAACTCTAGTCTCAAGGGGTCTGATGCCCTCTTCTGGCCTCCACAGGAATTGCACACATGCTGTGCAGGCATGAAGAGAAAACATTGTAACATTCAGTCTCAGGTTACCTAGGTTCCCTCGATAAAAGACAAGTGAACTAACAACATCTTAATTTCTTTCTGGACAGAAAAAAACTTCACATTTTCCTATACTTGTATCACTACTAGGTAACTGACAAGATGAAACTTCTACTTGTATTTGTGGAGCACACAGGTAGTTTTAAAAATTGGTATGTAGTGAAGAAAAGACTTTAATATGTAAATAGGTTTGCAACTATTATGGTATAGGCCTTTTTAGCAATCACACAAGGAAACCTAATATGTAATATTCCCTTTTTTTTAGAGAGAAAATATCTTCCGATGAAGGTATTTTGTCACTTTTCAAATTCTCAGAATCCTAGTCCAAATAGATTGTTTTGGCAAAAGCTACCCAGAGTCCAGTCTCTAACTACACAGCCCACACACACTCAGAGATAATTCACACATACTGCATTCTTCCTGTTTCCCTGCCAAACCCCTATCCACTCTGTGGCCTGTGAGTTAAAACTTAAGCTTACTAGATACTTTAAATGCTGCTTACAGATTTCTCTAACATTTCCCTCTCATAATTTCCTTAACCCAACACCAGCCAAATACCATGGACAGTAATGGCATCTTTGAGAATGGACACAGTGCATGGCTTCTAGCTGATCTGTAGCATATTTTGGAAAAGGATTATGGAAGTACTTTTTCCTATTAAATTGGCACTTGCCTCTTTGGCAGTGCAGCAGCTGTGGCACTGTATACACCCACTGAGGCCAGGCCTGGCATCTCAGAAGCTAACCTGTTCTCTTCTCTGTGATGGTGTCATTCAAGTGGGGAAAATAAGACGATTTACAACAAAGGGAAAAAGAAAAAGACCTAAACCAGGGGTCAAAATGTTCACTGACAAATGAGCCACAAAGTATCTTATAAAAACATTAATATTTTCCCCTAAATGTCAAATGGTGACTGTTGCAGCAAGGCTTTTCAACTTAATTTTTGATACATTTAATATTAATTTAACTGAAATACTGGTAAAATATCAAAACTCTATTAGACAGTGGTTTCATCCCATTATAGATAAATGAATGATTTCAGTTCAAATGAGGATTTCTAAGCTGACCAAAAAATTTTTAAACAAGGAGACTGACTCTGTAACTTATTTTAAATGGTCATCTTTTTAAATTAATATTTTAATTTGACAAAACAGGGAAGGACTTAATGATTTACTTCTTACTTCTAGAATATAGTATATCATTTAAAAATATTCTTTATAAGCAAAAAGAGACAAACGGTATATACTCACTTATATCAAAACACTAGTCCAAGGGATACGTACCATGAAAACCTTTACTTACCAAGATAGTGGGTCAGAGGAGAGGTCTTCCTATTGAGACTTTAGGCGAGAGTAGCATGGAAGAATGGGGAAATAGTAGGACCCACAGGGTCCTGGAAACCTACAAGAAGAACTTTATGACAGGCAGATCTGGGTCCTGGAATCCTCCTCAAACTAAGGCACTAGCCAAGGAGAATATAGGCAGTAAACTTCGAACCCCTACCAAGACCTAGCCGACGAACATGATATTCTCCACCGTTGAGTAGAGAGTGAGATCTGACTCTCACACGAACTCTGGTGCCCCTTTTCTGACAATGTCCCCTGGATGGGGAGGCCTGACGGCACTCAGAGGAAGGATAGCAAGTTACCAAGAAGAGACTCGATATCCTAAGAGCATATATAGGGGGAGGAGGTCTCCCTCAATCACAGACATAGGGGGAGGGGAGAAGGGGGGAAGTGGGAGGGAGAGAAGAATGGGAGGAAACAGGGGAAGGGCTAACAATCGAGATGTAATACGAATAAATTAATAAAATAAAAAAAAGAAAGAAATAGATAGCTTATGGGTTGGGCCACAGAATTCATGAAAATGTAACTTTGAAAAGGCGTGGAGAAAGAGCTATGACAGAGCAGATTTTACATATGTCTATGTGTTCTTGAAATTAAATTCATACTGATTCAAAATAAAAAAAATATTCTTTATAATTCACTTAGTATTATCCATAAGAAGTATGTGCTTCATGACAATATTTTTTCATTGAAATATTAATCTTGAAAGTTGGATGGAATCTAATTTGATATAATGCAAGGGCTTAATGGTTTTCCATTTTGTTTGAATTTTATTAAAATACACCCTCTAGCAACTGAAATCAGCCCAACATCTCAGCCCAGCATGTTGATTAGGCTGAAAGTTTTTAAAAATTGTGATATAGATTTGGAACTACACATTGAAAGTAATTCCAATTTAGGTATACAAGTAACAGTGCCCTTTCTGTATGAGTAACATTTTTTTTTGTACACATATATTCTGGTCAACAAATTAACAGTTCTTGTGATTCTTACTGTTTTATGTAGAGTTCTTGTTTTAATATGTTTATACTTGTTTCTTCAAAATATCCCTAGTAGAGGCCCTGGGAATCATGACCTAAGACCGCGATGACTGCCTGTCTCCGTCACTGCAACTCAGGGTTAAGACTGTGCCTGATACACAGTAGACAACAGCGCTCATAAAGTGAGTGAGTTACTACAGCATATGCTCCCTGGAGAAGAATATATGTGACAGTGCTCTAGTTGGCAAGCTGGAGTCAGAGTCAGATGTGCAGTGTTTATTTCCTGGCTGCACTGGCTGCTAATCTGTCAGCCTTCTCACTGTTTCCTCACCTTAACACAGAACAGCAGGGAGTTCTGCTTTCAGAGTCACTGCAAGAGAGTGCACAGAATCTTTCATTTTGGGAGTAGCCAGTGCAAGTTAGCTGTCATATCAACATCACCATCTTCTTTTCCCTTTCTCTTGGTCACATTTTGGCTCTTGTTACAGACACATAACACATGCTCAATAAAAGCACGTTAAATGAAGGGATGGGTCAACAGAGAGCAGTTGCCACTTGCACACACAAATATGTTGTACTGCTACCAGTGCATATTTTGGCAGGGTTCAGATAAATAATAATTTTTAAGAAACATAATTCAAAGTTATTTTGACTGAATTATTTTAACTCCAATTGGTTTTAGACATGCAACCACATAGTTTTTGGAAGAATAGATTTTTTTTTCTTTTTTTTTTTCTTTTGGAAGTGCCTTAGCTGAGAATGTTTGGATCACTTATGCTAAAAAATATTATATAAAACAAAATTGAAACCAAACCATCATATATTGTATTATATTATATTATATTATATTTATTATGTGTGTGTGTGTGTGTGTGTATGAGAGAGAGAGAGGGGGGTGGGGGGGAGGGTTTCTTTGTTTGAAGCCCTAGCTGTCCTGGAACTTGCTTTGTAGACCAGGCTAGCCTCGAACTCACAGAGATCCACTGCCTCTGCTTCCTTAGTGCTGAGATTAAAAGCGTGTGCCACCTCTCCTGGCTAACATAATTTTTGAAAAAAGATTTCTTTATTTATTATTTACACAGTATTCAGTCTGTGTGTATGCCTGCACATCTGAGGAGGGCACCAGATGTCATTATAGATGGTTGTCAGCCACCATGTGTTTGCTGGGACTTGAACTCATGACCTTTGAAAGAACAGCCAATGCTTTCAACCTCTGAGCCATCTCTCCAGCCCCCATAAATTTTAAATCAATAGGAAAATAACAAAGATTTAATGGAAAGACATAGATCTGGTAATTTATAAAAAGAATATAACCGGCCAAGGGACTGGAAAGATGGCTCAGTGGTTGAGCACACTGAGGAATCAGGTTCAATTCCTAGCACCCATATGGCCACTTACAACTGTCTGTAACTCATGTATGTGGTTTGAAAACATATGTAGGCAAATTTCAAAACACAAAAAATAATAAAAATCTAAAATATCTAACAGGTCAATAATTATACAAAATATACTTAACCTCTCTTCTTGCAAAGTAATATGGATGTAATTGAGGATTTCTGTGCAAATCAACAAAGACTAAAACAGTATGTACTGTATAAACACACATGTCCCTACAAAGCAATGTGGCTACTTCAGAATTTTGTGCATACCAACCCTCTAACCTAGAAGTTTCACTTTTTGGAATTATTTTATAAACAGTACAACAAAACATTCAGGATATTTACCTCATTACATTTATAATTAGCCATTCTCAAATCCAATCCCTTATCAAAGCTAGCCTGTGACCACTGAAAATTGTAAGTCAAGTTATAGCCCTACACCCTGTTTTTGCAATGCTGGGATGGAGCATAAGTCCTGATGGATGTCATGAATAAATATATCTAGACTACAGTTTGGTGTTATGTCAATTTAGCTGACCCACAATAGTGACGTTCCCCTACGGACTGTGATACCCAGCCATGGGGCTACAGTAGCAGACACGTACCCTCCAGCTAAGGCCTCAACTCTGTGCACACATGTGCAGGTGAAGTCAAGGGTGACCGGAGGCGCCTTGTCCAGTCCCTCTCCACCCCATCTACTGAGGCAGAGTCCCTCACTGAACCTGTTGCTTTTTAGAACAGAAAGTTTCTCGGGTCTTTCCTGAGGAAGGTGAACTGCGTGGGGTCTCAGCACAAGCACTGGCTCCAACATTTAATTTTCTAGTGCTCTTTTTCACTTCAAACTGTGCACTTTGTATTTCTTTGTGCCCCACTGGCTCTTTCTCATTATACACCTGCTAAATGTGATTAGTACCCGGAAGAGTCTATTTTAGACTGGAAAAAAAAAGTCTGAATAGGAATAATTGAGAAAGTGGTATTTTAAAAAAGATGTGGCGGACCCACAGGCAAGCCTGCAGATATGTAAAGGTAGAATATTCTAGACAGATGCCACTTAGAAGAAGCTAAAATCAATCATCCATTGATGTCTGCTTATATCAGGAAAGTCTTCTAATAAAATAAAATGTATATATATTAGTAAAAAATACTTTTGGTTTTTTGTTATGGTCTATTTAATATTCATTCAAGCTTTTCTGAGATGGGGGTAGTCTTCTGTACCTCCGCTTCCTGAGTAGTTGGGATTAAAGCACCAGCACACCTGGCTATCCAATAACTTTACTGAATACAAAGTGTGCTAGTTATGGAAGCAGTAATGACAATAAGATAAAGTTTTATTCCATACCACATAACATACCATGATAGGATGGATGGTATAGGGTAACAGAAATGAGAACAAGAGAAGCTCTAGGCTACCGAAGGTGGGGCTGCTGAGAGACAATGACTAGAAGCTAAACTTCCATTTCATGTCTACAAGCAAAGGTATGAGAGCGAATTGTGTGTCGGACTAAATAAGCTGCACACGCATTTAATCCTCACCGCATCATGGTGAAGGAATGTGAGGTCAGTGGGGTTAGGCTAGCTGTCCAAAGACAGGTGGGAAGAGGCAGAGTGAGGGCACGAACTCAGTCAGCATGGTTCCAGAACTTAGCTCTTCCCCGTCTTCTCAATCCTCTGAGACATGGCATCTATAAGAATTCCTTAGCTGCAGCTTGGTGTAGAGCAGCGGAATAGTTTGGTCCTGGGAACTTTTGTCAGCATGGCATTAAATATAAAAAGTCTTCTGGACCGTCCTGTTCAGCCTGACATCAGTGTTCACTAGCCACGAATGCAAAGACTGTGATAAAAGCGACGCTTTGGAATTCTTTCTTTCCCCTTCTCATATTCACAAATGAAGAACTACTTTCTTGCTAATTGAGTAATGCCTAGTGGATGAAATAGATTTCAGCTAACGTCCAGTGTCCACAAAGGAAAATTTAAAGTCTGTATTGTACTGGAGCCGCAACTGTGTCCCCAGCCTGTATGTTCATGCATAGATGCCAGCTTGGGTTTTGCTGCACCAAACAACAGGGATGGTCTAGACAATGCAACAAGTTACACGGCTGGTTGCAATGTACCAAACTGCCAGGTGGGTAGTAGGGATCCTTGGTAAAATGATTAGATGAAGTTAAAGCAAAGGGGCATGTGAGCTTGTACGCAGGAGTGGGCTATGGACGCCTGCAGAGCTATGCTTTTATCTACTGGACATCTAAGAGTTGATGGCTTCCCCTTTTTACTA
Organism: Acomys percivali; assembly: GCA_907169655.1. Classification (NCBI taxonomy): domain Eukaryota; kingdom Metazoa; phylum Chordata; class Mammalia; order Rodentia; family Muridae; genus Acomys; species Acomys percivali. Next base: position 35,787,688 of record OU015758.1, read on the forward strand.
TGTCCAGCTCCTTACTAGGTACTTGTTATTTGTTATTTGCCGAAGGAGTAATGCTTTTTGACAATGGTAAGTAACAGATTCCAGTTGAAATACTCACAAAGACACAAATGTAAGAAGAACAATTATACAAGAGCATGTGGAATAGCTGGCTAGGGATTGATTTAGAATCTTATCATTTTAAAGCTCACTGGATAATCTCCTAAAAATATCTACAGCTGAAAGCCACTGAATGGTTTAGCAAAAACTGTATAAAACTTGATACAGCTTACATGCATGTTTCTACTGTACACTTGGTTATTTTCAGGTGTGCTGTACCCAACATTAGGTAATACAGCAAAGATTTCTGTTTTATAAATCATTTTGTGGCTGGATCTAACTCTAACAGCTTCGCTGATGGGTTAGACACAGACTGTTGGAGGAAAGTCAGATCCAAATGTATATATCCAGTACAATAGGGAAAGTGATTTTTCCAACTGAATTTAGGGTACTGCTAGTTAAAATGACTAAACATAATAAAGGTCAGTATGTGATGAAAGAAAATTGACAAAAATGATGATTAAAGATTAATGCTAAATTACAATGGAATGCCAATGCAGGCATCACCATCTCATGCAGCAGAAGGAATCCCGATCAATTTTCTCTTCATAAAGAAAGCCAGCATATGAAAGGAAAGTATTGATCAGGATTATAGAGACGGCAATAAAAACGCAACAGTTGTGGTTACTAATTCTTAGTTTTATCTTATAACTTAATCTTCTGGTCCCTTTAAAGGAACAGATATTTCCATATCATGTAAATGACATAGAACTTTAAAAATCCAGTGAAAACCAATGTGTACGAGAACATGTAACTCCAACATCTAAGTATTATTATCCTAGGCAAAACCTATACAGAGGCTTTTACAAAACTCAAATATGCTCCTAGATTGCCTCTGAGAGATAAAGAGTTCATAAATTTATGATGGTAACCAAATGAAAATACAGAGTAAACTTCCAAGATGAAAATATGATTCTCCTAATAACCAAAGGCTGAAAAACAAGAACAATGTAGCGTGCACTAGCTTCATATTGTGGGGAACGCATCTGTATCTAATCCAGTGCTTGCACACATCACTCCCATGCTTGAGAACAGAGCAACAATTGTAATATTGCTCTGAATCAAAATAACAATCTGCCACTTAACATGCTATAGTGTTTGCACTTTCATTACTGCTCATACAATAATCGTATGCTTCGTTTTACTGCTATTTTGAAGCAGTTTATCTCTTTAAAAATGCTACTTAAAATATGTTCAGCATGAATTTCAAAGCCAACATCAGCCACTGCACCCCAGTAGATATTCTCAACATGTGCATACATGTACGCACGCAGATTTATTTTGATAAAATGTGGCTCTTACATCCAGAGTATGGCACTTCACCACCACAATCTGCATTGTTGTAATAGGTTATTGATTGATTTTCAGTTTAAGGGTCTAAGGTAGTATTCAGTAATGGCTCAGTGCTACCAGTTTATTGCAAGTGCACAAGGTTCACTCACCCCAAGCAATTTAGTCAATAACCAATTTTTATATTTCTATCTTCTTCAAAATTCCAAACCAGTAATTCCTGTTTTTTTTTTTAATTATTTCAGTATCAGACTAACATTTCCCATGGAAATCAATATGGGCGCGATCCATTAGCCAAAAATCTGCAGCACAGCAATGCAAACATATTAAAAATATTGATCTTGCAAAGCTACTGATGTTTTGATTGACTTTAATGTTTGTAAGCAGCAATAACAGAATTTCAATGACTGAAACAAACTTTTGATTAAAATTATAGATTTTTGGGGTGGGGAGTGTGCTATTTTACTAGCTTAACACATATTACATGGCTTACTTTCCTGTCATAAATGAGTGCAGTTAGATAAACCTACCCAGTTCCTTGTTTGTAAACACTTCAGTCCACTAGAGCTTACACATCTTTAATCTACTTTGAAGCACTCTGACAGTTCAATTTTTCTGCCCAGCATATAGCATAGCCAGGTAGAATTTCCAGAGCTAGAATGGCAGGGATAAACAGCTTTAATCTTTTTCCTACCATGCAACCTTCAGGATGGCATTTTATTCTTAGGTTAAACTCCTCAAATGTAAATGAAAATCACCTTGGGAATCAATGAACATTCTTATCAGATTCTGAGACCAATGATGAACAAAGACAAGAATTTATACAGACTGAAGGAGATTATCTGACCCAAAGATAGGCCTTTAAAAAAACTGTAGTTTAAGGTCTGGTGTGGTGGCGCACGCCTTTAATCTCAGCACCTGGGAGGCTGAGGCAGGTGAATCCCGGTGAGTTCCAGGACAACCAGCGCTACATAAGAGTGACCTTATCTTAGGAAACAAAACCAAGCAAAACCCAAAACCAGAGGCCTCTGGTCTCCTCATAAATTCTGTTTTCTCTCAACGTACCCTACACCCATATATTTATAAGCATTCCTGCTCCCTGGAGACAATTCTCAGTCTTTTTCCACAGGCTATTTTTACAAGCATCTTTGGGGAACCACCTGTGTCATCTGGTAGATGGCAGGAGGTCTGAGGTGTACAATTACCAGTTGAGTTATTGTCCTAGCTTTCTTACTTATAAACTATGTAAACTTTGATTTACAGATTTCTTAAGGGATTATATGTCTCACTACATGGATGAGTTCTAAGGAACAAACGACAGAGAGGATGCAAATGATGTGACTGGCACACTAAAGGTTGCTAACTGGATTAGTTCCTTTCTTACTTAAATGTGTTAGTGGGTAAGAAGCTAAGAAAATGAAAGTGTCTGGGATCACATCGTCAGAAGGTGTGCTTAGTTTGCTGGAAAGGAGGCTCCACAAGTGCAGCTGACCTAGGAGTGGCAGGCGAGGGTCACCTGGAGCACTAACCTTTGGCTATTCCCTCTCTTTAAAGCAGTCTAGTGATGCTCTGACGTCCACATGCTCCTGAACCCATTCCTGAAAGCCATCTTAAGTTTTTTTTTCTTTTCTTTTTTATTATAATTTTTGTTTCTTAATATCTTTTTATTTTTACATATACATTTATATTATTATACATATATAAAATAAGCTACATAAAGCAAGAACCATGAAACAATCAGGAATTATGTTAATGTTATATTCATAGTGTTTTGGCTATTTCTATTTGGCAGCCTTGAAGAAAACATTTTCTTATCTTGGTGAGTCTAAAAATCTGAATGTAAATCAATATCTATCATATCTTATCTCTATCAACTTAAAACATCTATCTAGACCTAACACCATATTGTTCACCAAAGGTAAAGTCAACCAAGATGACTATCATAATTCTGAACACATACACTCCCAATACAAGGGCATCTACATTTGTATAAGAAATATTAACAAAGCTTACACCACACATCGACCCCCACACATTGATAGTGGGAGACTTCAACACCCCACTTTCACCAAAGGATAGGTCAAGGAAACAAACTAAATTGAGAAATGATGACATTAACCAATGCCATGAATCAAATGGATCTAACAGATATCTATAGAACTTTTCACCCAAACATCCCCATCTTTAGTTTTATGAGCATTTTTCTTCTGTTTGCCACACATTCCTGGCAGCAGCTCCATTTGATCTTCCACTGAGATTCCTTAGGTCCATTTAGTTGCCCCAAGGTTACAAAGCTGGCAAGATTTGGATGAGCTATCAGATGCTTATCTAAGGTCCAGGAGAAAGCTAAGCTACCCCTTTTGAGGTACAATCTTTCCATACTGATACCACAAAACAGCTTCAAGGAAGAGGGATAGGGAACATGTGTGTGACTGAAGATCAGTAAAATATTAGAAACTGAGAAATTTCAGTATACTTTTATAACATTTTAGTATATAAATACACAGAAGTTTCCTGCTACAAAAGTTTTGTTGAGCAATAAGGCTTTTTGAAGAGGTAAATCTGCATGTTTCGGCAAAACAAGCTCCCTGGGACTAGATATGAGTCCGCCAGTCCTAGGCTCTGCTCTGCTGTCCACTGCCCACAAGAAAGGCAGGACAGCTTGAGGTCATCTATGTAAATGGTTAGGGTGTGGCCCTGACCTCAGGCTTGACAGAAGCTCCTGTCAGCTCAGTGGATTTGGAGGCCCAAGGGATGCCATGTGACAGCAGGGTCTCTTTCCTATCCTACTTGGTTGGAGCCATACCCTGCTCTAACCCTTCAGTCCACCTCGACAGGTAGGTAGCTTGCTAGAACCCAGCCTCCATCCTTAGCTAGTGGGCATGGAACAGTAAAACTCACTGGCCATCTGACACAAGTGAGGCTCTTGCTTCACCCCTACTGGCTACTGTTCATGGTGAAAGAAGATACACTGCACACTACCAGAAATGAAAAGTAAACACCAACCCAGCTACAAACTCTTGCATTTACAATGGTCAACGGCCTGCAAGATACACTGGGTTGCTTTATGTTGTATAGCAGTTTCCATAGAGATTGAAATATTCCATCCTGTAGGAAGCTCCTCAATCATGAAAGTCAACAAACAAGTCTAAACAGCTCCAGGAAGTCCTTGAAACTGACCAGATTCACTAGGGCCGGAGCTGTCGGAAGAAGCAGTAAGTGCTGAGATGAGAGTCAGCTTCAGATGAAAGAAGACAGAGATGAAAAGAGGACTCTCAGAGAGGAAACTCTGCAAGGAAGACTGTGAGACTCAGCTGCTTGAAAGCAGCAGAAACCAGCCAAGCTGCCTAAAGATGTTTTGACCAACTGAGACACCCGGTAAGGACATACTCCAACCTGCTAAGCTACCTGTAGGCTATGCAGTGTGCTTCGGGTTCCTAGCTTAGTGAGTGATGCAACTGTCTTTCAGTCAAGTCTGCTCCTGTTAGTAACTCCTCACCCATATTCCTGTAAGTAATCCAAAGGAAACTCACTGGTTCATCAAATTAGATTTTAGTGGTATACATCCTTTGGTCGGTCATGGGCTCTCTACATAGGGTGAGTATATTTGTGTGTGTTTAGTCTCCCCAGAGAAAGTTTTGTCACACAACAGTGGCATAAAAGTTGTGGAAGTAATCAACTACTGTCATAGAACCCATGCCCAACACAGCACACATGGCCAAGACCCTGAGACTAGGGACCTATATCAAAATCAGATAATACTGTTCTACTAGAGGAACACATCAATAAAATGACTCGGGACATTTTCCTGTATCATAAGTCAGTACCTTGCTCAGCCGCCATCAGAGAAGTTCCCACCTGCAGGAGATGGGAACAAATACAGAGATGTACAACTAGACAATGTGCAGAGCGAGAGATCCTGGGACACTCAGTCCTAAATGGGATGTCTCCATCAAATCCTTCCCCTCAGCGCTCAAGAGAACTCTGGGAAAAAGGAAGTAGGAAGGTTGTAGGAGCCTATGGCGATGCAGGTCACCAAGGAAACAGGCCTTTTAAACATAACAAGGGTGATACACCTTGTGCATTACTGGCAGCGTGCACATGGCCTTCAGAGATCTAAGCTAGGTGGGGTCTCAGTAAGGAAAGAAGTGGCTGTAATTGGGAGTAAGGCCCAAATCCTAACCCAGAAGTTATCTTCAGTTGATAACTACTTACAAAGGAAGTTAGTTTTCTCACTGGATATACAAACCACAGGTAAGGCCCAGTCCCCTACCCAACAGGAGATGGCCAACACAAAATGAACTCAATGGTATTTTTGATGGATTTTCGTCTCACAGTGCTTTGGGCTTTTTTTTTAACATATACTTCTCTTGTTTATATATGTTGTCTTCTGAATTTTTTGGGGGTGGATTTCTGTATGAGTGAACGAGTGTGTCTCTGTATCTGTTTTTCTTGTTTTATTTTTATAAAAATTTTGAGACAGGGTTTCTATGTGTAGCTTTGGCTGTCCTATAACTTGCTCTGTACACCAGGCTGGATTCAAACTCATAGAGATCCACATGCTTTTGCCTCCCAAGTGCTGAGGTTAAAGGTGTGCACCACTGCCACCCAGCTTTCTTGTGAATTTGTACAATTTTTTTTTCTGCTTGCTTTGTCCTATTATAGATGATGATGATGGTTATGATGATGATTATCATCATCATTATTATTTTAGATGCCTGTTTTCTAATGAGAGAGAGAAAGAAAGAGTGAGGATTTGGGTGGTGATGAGGTGGGGAAGATCTGGATGAACCAAAGGAAGGGAAAAATGAGTGATCAAAATATGTTGTATGAAAAAAAAACTCTTTACAATTTTTAAAATGATGTTCTTCCTGCTGCTTGTGCTGAGGCTACTGTGATGAGGAGGTTAGTCTGTCAGCCCACTGCCCACAGAGGCACCTACATGGATCCTATTCACTGAGATTTTACCCATGAACTTGAGACTGAATGGTCTGGGGCAAATGCACAGAGCACTGAGAGGCCTCTCTGGGAGCTCTTGCTGCCCAGAGGGTAACAGGATAAATCCAGATGCTCTGTTGAAAGACGCTCATGTTGGGATTCAAACTCAGCTCCTGAGCAAGAGCAGCAAGCACTCTTTAACCACTGAGCTATCCTTTCAGTCCCTTAAACATTTATATAATGGACAGAAGGCCATTTTCCTCCCAAAGCCAAACAGACAGCAACATCTTCTGCCCTGAGTGCTGCTCCTGTGAGAGTGGACTAAGCATTGCAGCAGGAACAGAGCAGGTCAGGGGAGCCTGGAAAAGACGGTGCTTTTCCTGGGTCTAGAACATTTTTGTTTATTAGTGCCCAGGGATGCTCTGCACATCTCTTGGACTGGCTTGCAGAGTGTGAAGATGATGATGCTGTGACCCAGCAAACTCATCTGATTGCTCTTTCCTTGTCAAGGAGCAAAGTCTGAGGAGAGGGCAACATGGCACAGCCCCACGACACATACCTAACACTAGGTATGTTTTGTCCTCAGGAGAGGCATCTGGCAGTTACCCCAGGTCTCTTCTCTGGCTAGTCCCAGGGAACGTCGACGTCTGCTAATCAAGAAATCTGCTTTAGGTTCTGTTTGGCTACTTGAGAACTGGCTCTCTTTAGGTTTCTGGAAAACAGTGCACTGGCAGCTACTGTCCTCACCGAGGTTCGCTCCGAGGTCACATAGCCTCCTCAACACACCAGGAAGAGGTCAGGCCATGTCTTCACCCACAGACAGCCATGTGCTCCCTGGCTTGGCTTCCCAGTAGACTCTGCTGAGTAGAGAGAGAAGCTTCTAGTGTTAAACACTATATTTCTTTAAGTCAGAAAGAATCAGATGAATGAAAAGACCATTCAAGTGTCAGGAATTGAATGCATACAATCTAAGTTAAATATATGCTGGTAGTAGATTTGGCTTAATTCCAGCAACAAAATATTTTAGTTCCATGGGGGCACTGATCATAGGCTAAAATCTTAAAGCACAAACCATATAGGATTTTTTTTTTTTATGTTAGGAGGTCCAATATTTTAATTTTTCCATGAAATTTACAAAGTTCACAGATATTTTATTCATATAAACATTTTAAACAAAAGATCTGCAATTATTGAGAAGCATGTCAGAGCAGGTTCTAATGGAGATTTGTTGATCTTTTCAGGAACACACTAGCAAATCTAAAACATAGCTATTGAGAACTTGGACGATACCTCCATAATTTATAACTATTTTAAGACACATCAGATCAGGCTCTGACATTTTCTTGTATCATGCTTCTAAATTGTAGAGTAAAGCATTTATCTTGTTCAACTGGAGAAAAAAATTTAGCAAACTTGTATGTGTGTGAGTGTGTGTGTGTGTGTGGGGGGGTGTGCGCGTGTGCATGTGCGCTTGTGCATCTGTGCAAGTATGAATGTGTGTGCATGTGTGTGAGGACTTCTTGTACAGGTGTACTAAAAATCTCAAATCCTAATTACTAACGTCCCCAACCTTACCCTTCAATTAAGCAAACAGAGGTCAGAGCTTATAGCATAACAGATGTGCAGTGAGAATCCAATCATTGGAAGCACTCTGAAGCTGAGCTGAGTACTCTCCTTATGCACGCATATGCAGATAGCCACTCACCCGAATCTGTGTACATATGTTCTGAGGCTTTAGGAGTTTGGAAGTTTTTTACTTAAAATATCCTTCTACCTCCTCCCTCCCAATACCGGCCTAACAACTTTAATAAAAGCCAGGCAATGGTGGCTTTGTCCAGCCTAGTCTACAGAGTAAGTTCCGGGACACCCTGGGCTGCACAGAGAAATTCTGTCTTGAAAAAAATCAAAAAACGAAAATGTGTCTAGAAAAACACTTTGTGGATTCCTGAAAAAGTTACACATGGAAATATTATATGTCACAGGGTCAGTTCATTCTGAGAAAACTGAATGTAGTTTAAACAAAAATATGAATATCTATGTGATCTATAACAATAAAAAGAACAATCTAAATGTCTTTTAGTTTAAGATCGCAAAATGTGGTATATTCTCATAAAATATTGTTTAGCACACACACAAAAAAGAAAAACTGATACATACCACAGCACAGGAGAACCTTGAGAATATGCTAACGAAAGGAAGCCAGACACAAAAACACATGACATGCCACCACTTCTATCAAATGGTGACCACAGTACATACACAGAATGTAAAGTCGATTACTCCTTGGCAAACACCGGGAAGAAAAGAGAATGGCTGAATGACTGTATGGGGGCTAGGGAAGTTTTTCTGGGTTATAGGAAAAAGTTCTGAAATTAAGAAGTAACAATGTGCGCACAACGTTGCAAACACACTGGAAGTAGTTATGACGCTATGTTCTCTGCTATGTGAAATTTTACCTTAATAAAAATCACCACAATTCTTTCTGATTCTTTTGTTTAATAGTTATTACATTATAATTCTGAGGAATTATAATACAATTTACATGAGTAAAACCAATTCCTACTAAAATTAAAAATTGGGTATTATCATGAATACCCACTGTTGACATGGGACAGTTCATCCCATGTGTGCTGACTAGGCTGTGCCTCAGGAGGGGGACAATATCCAGTCACCTAGATGCTACAGAGAGTCTCCTAAGCATACATTTATAATTCCGGCAAAATCAGAGAGGAAAAGAAGGAGAGAATAAATTTGCTTTGTCTATAATTTTCAAGTAAATGGGTGACCTATCTAAATTTTAAAAAGTGAAACTCAAACAATAATTTACCAAATGAACACATGAAGGACTTAGCCATGAGCCTGGCCAACCTAAGGAGGCCTTAGGACTCAAGCCTCCAAATCAGCGCCCGCAGGTGTCGGGCTAGTGCAGCTCCCACTAAGACACAGAACCTCACGGCTTTACAGTGGCACAGTGCAGACAGCCATCTGGGGAGCATGCGGTGCATTCTTTCATGCGCAAGAGACACATGATAAAAAAAAAAAAAAAACAGGCAGAGGCTGTCATCACAATGGGCCCTGACTATGTTCCCTGTCAGGCTTTGCAAACTGTCAGCCTATGAGCCTGTTTTATGATAGTTACTTTATTTATCCTATATTTCAGTTTTGAAGTTTCTAGTTAGTTGAAATTCCATTTTTTTATGTTTTTGGACTGGGTCTCACTATGTAGCCAGACTGACCGTGCACTCACTATGTACACACTATGTACACAGATCCTTGATGTACACAGAGATCCCTGACTGGCCTTCAACTCACACAGACCTACCTATAACCTATATCTGCCTCCTAAGTGTTGCAGTTACATTGGCTTCTGGAGCAATCCTTAAATCAAATAAAGATCAAAGAATCATGCAGATTTTGGGCTCCTCTGGAAAACTAAATGACACTGGGTCTGCCGTCCTCCATATTGGTAATCATCGGAGGTTTGAGTTTGTGTTGCTCATCATGCAACTGAGGCCCTAAGTAGGATTAATGAACCAAATTATAACACAGAATTAAGTAGCAAGAGGTCACATCAATCAGAAAACACCAGGTGATATTTGCTAGCTCTGTCTGACTGATTGTTATCTACCTGCTGTTATGTCCTAAGTCAGGACCGTTAGAGTAAGGTAAAAACAAAGGGGGCTGAAGTATTCGGAGGGTTAACAATAATTCGGACAGAAAAGCCATGCAGGAGGACTGAAGTTATTGGGGAATAAATATACTTTTCCACTATTGGAGATACTAGTTCAACATGCTTGATTTATATGTTAAATAAAACAAAATGACACATCGTATTTGGGATTTTTTTTCTTAGTTTAAATAATTTCATTCCTTTTGCATATATTTTAACCCACTTTTGACCTGAGCTAAGCAGCTGTAAGAAAAAAAAGTAGGTTACAGCAATCAACATCCTCCCTCTGTTACCTTACACTTCCTGGTGCTAAAACATATGCTCTGGCACCTGCAGATAGAAGTCAGGCACTGGGAGTGTGCGTTCTGACAAGAATGACTGGTTTCAAGCACGCCTGGTGATTTTGGACAGTAGCACTTAAGAAACCTTCAATCTGGCATTTTTATCACTGCACATTTTCTAAAGCACTCCCACAGTATAAAGTTGTACAGATTTTTGAAACCTGACCTTTGAGAGGAGACAGAATAAAATGAACCAAACAGGATCCCAGGATAGTACTGTGTTTCCACTAGTTACTAGTTCTTTTCTATTTCCTATTTTCTACCTATTCGCTTTACTTCACAATGACAAGTCACTAGAAGTGGTTCACATTCTTTTCATTTTTCTAACAGTAAACCTTTCTATTGCTAGGGAATTTATATTCATATTTTTATATTTATTTTACTTCTACTTATTTTTACTCTTTTTATTTGATCTTTACTTTGCACTGAAAAAGAGTTCGAAGCATAGAGAAATGCACCTAGGTTAGACTTCCAGTGATGGCAAGCGCAGAAGTCAAATAGCTCCTTAAAATAACTATAAAAGTTGACAAAATTGTCAAATACAGCCATTCTGGCACGGGAGAAGCCAGACAACAACTTGAGAAATGCATGCTGGTGGAAGCCTTCCAGATGCAGGTAAAGACAGTGGCAGTCCTACAGGCACGCAGTGCTTCCTGGGAAGTCTGCTGCTGCAGAGGCTGCACTGATCTGGAGGAGCAGATGAGAAACCCACATTCAATGGCAAGACTAGCAAGTAGAGCGAGCCTGGATGGGAGCCCGACTTAAAAAGTCCCTGGTCCTGCTTGTCTAAGGGTGTAGGTAGGTGGGAGGTCAGCACAAGAGTCACGAGTCCAGAAATCCAGCACAGAGAGGAAGGCATCAACAGTCCCTGGATGTGGGAAGGATCTCGGATCATTGAGCAAGACTGATGCCTGACTCTCCCTCTGCACACTGAGTTAAATCCCATTCGGAAGGGAACTGGCTGACTGGGTTATACTGTTATGGACTAATGTTTTGGAACTATGGCTGTAACACGTTGTAGGAGTGCCATTGTCCTTTACATAAAAAGAAACATTGTTTAGGGAAGTATCACAGTCTGGGAAGCACTTCTCCTACTACAGAACTTCCTGAGAGAGTGAGTCAAGTGTGACATTCTTTAAAATCATATGTGCACAGTGCATGGTGAGTGTGTTCTAGGGGTGCAGACACAGTAGTCCCTTAGTTCAGAGGGTGGCGCAAGGGACAAGGTCAACTGCAAGTCCCTGCGAGTGGGCTCCTGCCTCAGCAACCCCTTCCTATCCGTGGCAGGCCGCTGCTGCACAAATGCACTTTGTGCTATAAAATCAACAGCACTCTGAATAAAAGCTTCCTTAAAATGGGTGGAATGAGGATTTTTTTTTTTTCTCAAGACAGGGTTTCTCTGTGTAGCACTGGCTGTGCTGTAACTCACTCTGTAGACCAGGCTGACTTTGAACTCAGAGATCTGCCTGCCTCTCCTGCCGGAGTGCTGGGATGAAAGGTGTGCACCATCGAGCCAGGCTTGGAATGAGGAATTTTACACAATACAAATCATCTAAAGTCCACCATGCTGATTACGAGATTAAAAGAAAACATTTAAAACATGTCTATAAAGGGGCAAAAAACATCTGGCTGTTTGATACTGGGCTTCATTGGTCTCATGGCACAATGCATACAAATTCTTTACTCCTTTTGAATGATATTTATATTAACAAACTGAAGTTATTTACCAGTGAGGGCAGATTTATTCATCATATTGCTAAGTCTGGTCAAAGGCGCTAGTCATGTTACCCATGAATGTTCTCTGATGCCTCTGAAGTTCTTAGGCACCCATGGTATCAAATGTCTAAAACTGCTTCTTTCATGCAAGTCTAAGTACACTGGAGCACAGTGTAAGCCACATTACACAGTATAGACTATAAAGTTTGCATGTGATTTATGAGTTGCTGGCATTAGAGTTTCATACATCATATTTGACTCTAACTTAAAGTATCCCCTCCTTATTTTGGAGTTAATGCACACTAGCACCTGTTTATACTGTGCACTTCTGGGTCTTAAGATGGTGCCCTTCACACAACATGAACTTTCAGGTAGATGTGCTGGCACTGAAGCCTGCCAATATAGGCTGTAGCTTACAGCTCCATACCTCCTCTTGGTTACCTGCAACTTCTACTTAGGAGAATATTCCTGTATTTCTCCACCAAATATGACTTTTATGGTCTTTAAAAGTGTATCGTTCACCCCTTATGGTTCTTTACCCTGTTAGTTATATCATCACACCAGAGCCATGCCAACTACAGGCAGTAAAATCATCTTACATATTAATTTCCCACATGGCACATCACATTCCTGTACTAAGAGTTCTTGTTTTAAATAAATATGTTAGGCCACTGCCTGTATAACTATAGTACTCCATTTAACTATAAAAAATTGCACTCTTTCCCTAATGAATTTTACTGCCCATAAAAGTCAACCAAGAAGATTTCACCTATGTGGATATCATGATCACTTTTGTATTATTCTAAAAATGAGAGAAATCTATAAATACTCTTGTAATCCTAGGATTTAATTATATACAAACTTACAACCACAAACTTTTATAGAGAGGTGCAAATGTGAAGCTATCAAAGTCGAGGAGGTACACAATGTTCATCGCTAATGAGCAGAACTTGAAAACTATGCTAAGATTTTAGAAAATACAGCCTTAAGTTATTAATTTCAAATGTACTTTGAACACAGACGATGTTTCGTGGCAATCCCCTTAAGTCATGTTGTTACACTTGGCCATAACATGTGTCACTGTAGTTGTACACTCTTACCTTTGCACTTGTAGTGAGCAGCAGAGCACTGTAATTACCCACTGCTAGGTGGTGTTTACGTTGGTTCTCCAAAGGTTAAGAAGCTGATTATAGCTAAAATCAGCTTTGCCTGAGGCTTCAGGGGCTCTGTGTAATCAAATTAGACAAGCAGGGCACAGTGTCACCTAACACAAACCAGTGGCACTTTCTTCTTTGCTCCGTCCCTCCTCCCTGTCTGATTTATTATGGAAACAACTCATGCTTTATGCTTTTAGCAGATAATTTAAAAAGACTGCCTTCTAATGAATTTGGCATGTAATTCCCTAAGATGTCTATTTGTTTAAAAGTGACAAAAACATTGAATAATATTTGTAAACAAAAATTTTCAAATAACTTTTTGAAATATATGCTATTTTAAAAAATAAAAATCAGTTTATTATAAAGAACTTGCAAACAAAAAATAACACAGCTAGAATAACATAGTCAGTCAAACAGGCACCTGAACAAACCCTAAGTCTACAGTTTTCAATGAACTATACGTTAGAATAGCCAAGTCTTGTTAAAAAAAAAATAAATCTATATGTAGAGACACTAGAATATCTAAAGTATTTTTAGAAAAGACATGTGACAACATTACCTAGTATAAATATTATGAAGTCTTTCTAGATTTCAATAGACAGTTTTATTCTGTAGAAAACTGAACACATTAATCTGTTTCCTAGAGACAGAACTCTAAAAACACCAGCTAAAACATCGGCGCCTCTGAGGATGCTTAGGAAGCCACTTTGCTGAGCTATGGCTCTTCTTTCTGTTCCTCAATTTGAAGCCATATAAGCCAACTACATAGTCAAGAAAGAGGCTTATTAAGAAGGTTCAGAGGACAAGAGCTCTTTCCTAGAAGTCCTTTCTAACAGGATCCATATTTAAGCATAGGAAGACTTATTAGTCAGGCCTAAATGTTTCTACCTCTGAGTCAAAGGGAACAGAAAACGTAGACATTGAAGGGCTGATAGAAAAGAAGTGCAATGACAAAGAGAAGTAAAAACTGAAAATTAGTTCAATAAAATTTAAATGCATTGTTAATAGGTAATTTATTGTTTTTACTTTTCTCTATTTGACTTCAAACTTTTAGTTCAGATTCTACATATTTATACTTTGGTCAAAATACAGAAGCAAAAATGAATCCACACAAATAAATAATCAAGATTAAGTGGTTTTCGCTAATGGTTCACTCTAAGCAGGAAAACCAAAAGTTGTTATTTTAATTGACTAAGTCATAAGGAGTTCCTGAGGAAGTCAACCTGGCTATTGCTCACTCAGACAATCCCTGCTAACCCAGCAGCGCTTAACAAATTCACACGTGGCATCTCTTCTTGCCATAGCTATATATCACAGTTCTGTGTTGCAAGCTGTGCAAAAGAAATCAATATGCCAGGTTTAACAAAAGAACAGGAAACAAGATGTTCCCCCTATATTTTCAATGAACCTCAAATGACTCTGCTGTTCATACTCAGTACAGTTTATGACAGAGAAATGCACTCTTCAATGGAAAAAAAAAACCCAATAGAATGAATGATATAAATTTGGAACTGAACTTCTGCCTTATTCCATAATAGGGTTTATTTAGAAGATGACATTTTCATTTGCTGTGCACAGTATAATCACCCATTCAAAGGGCATTATTTTTCTTGGTGAAGGCTTACATATACTCTCTAGGTAAGATAAATGTATACTATTTATGATAATATTTTGAGATACATACCTAATTTACAATTTTAGAGACTTTGTAAGTTTTTCAAGTGAAATGTATGATACAGCATTAAGGAAACAAACCAACCAACCCATAGATGGTCCAGAGCTACCCTACAGTAAATCAAGTGCAGATTCTTGACATTTTTTCATATTGGTGCAGAAGTAGACTAAGATGATAATGCTCAGAATGACGTAGAGTGGTCACAACCAATAGGTCAGCATAGAGTAGAGATACCCCAGCCTTCTCAGCTCAGTGATGTGGAACTAAGTGTGGCCAAACAAGCAGCAAGGTGGACTTCAGCCAAGGGACTCAGAGCTGTGGTCACAGTTGCTCCCCCACCCCCATCCCTTTTTTGAGTAAAGGAATTCTTAAAATGGCCAGACACATAGAAATAAGAAACATAGTAATATATATGTTTAGAGTACATAACATTTGGAAATCCCTTTGGCAATTTCTCTGCATTCTAATAAGTTTGAAGTGGGTTTATGCTGTAGAACTGAGTAGAGGATGTACTGACCAATGCTAATGGTATTGACTACTATGTGAAACACAGTCAGAAAATTATACTTGTTCAAAACACTCAACTACTGTGTCATTAATAAGACAAATTTACGTTATAGTTAATGTACCATTAAAAAAGAGGCCAGGAATATGTTCCCAACCAGAAACTAAAACTGGAATAATTTTACGCATTGGAGAATGCTAATATTACTACACTCATTTTAGTTTCATTCACACTCTTGCTTCAAAATAGACTATAGGATCCTCACTGGGACAGCTCTCAGATATCCTGTTGCTGCTGTGTGTCGTGGAGGTTCTTAAGCTTTGGATCTGTAGGACTGGCCCCTTCACATGTTCCAGCAGATCAGACATGGGGTAGATGTTGGGGTGAGGCTGACTCAGAGCCCTTGATCAGGCCCTGGAAGTAGCTGAGTTAGTCAGTCTGCCAGCCCTCCTGCTCTGGCATCCTCAGGGCAGGACCAGCTCTCCTGTTCCTGTGTCCTCAGTATAGGGCCAGCTCTCCTGCTCCTGTGTCCTCAGGGCCAGCTCTCCTGCT
>OU015758.1:35803637-35819561 GCA_907169655.1 Acomys percivali
CTGCTCCTGTGTCCTCAGGGCCAGCTCTCCTGCTCCTGTGTCCTCAGAGTCAGGGTCAGTTCTCCTGCTCCCATGTCCTCAGGGCAGGGCCAATCCACGAGCAGTCCCAGTGAGGATTCTGTATTGATGGTGTAGGCCTCAAACTAGACCCATGACGTGTCACAATGAACATTTGAAAGTAAATATGTGCAGACAAAAGGCTATACTACGTGATATGCTCTAGCTTCCATGACAAGATTTTTATTTGTTTTATTTTACTGGGAGGAGGTTGCAAGGACAAAGAGTGGATATGAGATGACAGGGAGATGAGTGGGATTGTGGTGCATGCTGTGTAAATCATAGACAATCAATGAAAGTTAAACAAACAAAACCCAAAATAGACTATAGTTCCAATATTGATAAGATCACAATGGTGAAATGAAACTTGTCTGATATTCAAAAAATCCAGAGTAGGGCTGGAGAGATGGCTCAGAGGTTAAGAGCACTTTCAGAGGACCTGGGTTCAATTCCCTGCACCCATATGTCAGCTCAAAAAAATCCAGAATACAGGGTGAAAAATAATCTCAAACCACTAAAGTCATAATTTACTTGCATATTGAAGCAAACTCTGATTAAAAGAATTCTCAAAAACTAAGGTGGATGGTTTCTGAGGAAGCGTACCACTGGTTGACATCTACTTTGCAAATGTGCACATGTACACATGCATACCTGCATGCATATGACACAAAACACAAATTTCTAATGTGCCAATAGTCTTATGTAATCTTCATTTAATTCTACGCCTTAATAGTCTTTCAGGGAATTGAAAATGACACTGACAGAAAAAGCCCAATTATACTGTAACAGCAAAGAAGAGATCTACCCTTTTTACTTGGGGGAGTCCTATGTCACTGAGAAAAGGACCAAAATGTATTACTGAATTTATGTCAAACAATGGTTCATTTGGATTTAGCACATTGCAGCTTCTTCCCAAGTGTCTATAGTGGCTCCTGGTAGTGTCTTCCCTTAAACCAAAAGTTACCTATTCATGCGAATTTCTATTACTTTATTTCCAGGGAAGGAAACCTATTATCTTACTTCCCCTGTGTTTTTGAGGCAACATTGTTTATCTTTGGCAGTCTTCTTTAAATGCCTGTCATTGGATCTATGCTTTGTCTGTCATTTCATTAAAGCCAACAGGGTAGTGCCTTCCCTGTACTTCTGCAAATACTACTTCATTTCTGCAACACTATCTTCTCATCATACCTGCATACACAGGAGATTTCTCCAAAAGTTTATATGCCTCAAAATAAAAAAATAAATTTGAAGGTCTTTTCCAAATTATCCCAAGTTTCTACCATAGCTCCTGGCCTTAGATCAAAATAAAATAGCTCTACAAACTGAAATATTTTATCTATTTGAAATCTTTGGCTATAAAGTGCTGATGAAATGGTGTGTAAATTTTAAAAAGGCATTAGAAAATAACCCAGGGCTAAAAAGGATCATGAAAACAATCTACTTGATTATCTGATACTTAAAATGATGAGAGATCCAGAGTCATCAATTGACCAAAGCTACATATTAGTTATTTCCACCTTTCTGGATGCCTTCCTATTGTGCTGTCACAGACCCTTTAACTTAGTATTGTCTTATTGAATCACTGCAGAGAACTGCCGATTATGAAATTGTCGACAGGCAAGATTTCTACAACTTTGAATAAACATATTGTTTGCTCAACTTTAAACCTTCTGTGTACTTTCTTGTTACAGTTTAAAGTGACCCCTGTGTCCTCTACTCCCCCAGTTCTCCCTTTCTTGCCTGTTAAAAGGTTTTGTGGAAGAGCTATCTTCCTCACGGGTCCTTGTTCCACATAGAAACTACTTATTAAGTATGCTTCCTAAGTCAAATCAAACATTTAAGAATTGTCATTACCCTTTATCATTGAAAACTGGAATTTAAAAATCTCCCCCCCCCCCATCTACTTGCTCCCTTCTTTTATGTAAGACAGACAGAAAATACTTTGGTTTCTGAATGGAGTCCCACTCTAAAACAAAACATGCTCTTTTCTCATTTTCTGTTTGCTTCTCTGAGTAATTTAGACATAGTTGCTTTATTTAGTCTGCAGCACTAAAAGATGTCTGTGGCATTTGGTCGCTTTCTTTGATATACTGAGGCCATCATGACTTTCCCTTTCCCATTTCACATCCCTTCTGACACCGACTAAAAGGTAAAACAATGAAATCAAATCACTGCACTGCAGTCAACAGCAACATGTCATTCCTATCATCTAATCATCACTTTGTCTTACTCATATTTTTAAAGAAACAATATGATATGGAATGGAAGCAGATGTATATTAAACATTCTTTGCTCTAATAGACCCAGTATACAGTTTTTCTCTATCAAGTTCTTGAAAAGTGGGCTGGGCATGTCGCTCAGTGATAGCTATAGGCCTGGGTTGAAGTACTAGCACTAAGAAAAAAGGTTGAAAAGTAGGCATTAGATCTTCATTTGAATCCTTCAAAACATGGGTAGCTTGCTGTTCTACTATGTAGACCATTATGTTTCTTAAAACAATCCTACCAACATATTGAGCCCATTCAATTTCCATCATGTACAACCAAAGTCATTATTGCCATGTCTACTTGGAATTTCATGTCTGGCTGGGGTTAGGAACAACTAAATCACTAAGTCCTTTATGAGTTCTTCTGGAAACTTAACTTTTAGATATGCACACAATTTTCCAGATAGCAAGAGATGCTTTCTCCCAGTGGTTCCAAATATCTATCTTAAAATGTACTGAGGAATTCAAGGAAAATAATTTTAATAATTTAGGTGGACTATTAAAAGAAAAAAATGGAATGACTTTACCTGACAAGAACCATACATGAAAAACATGGCCTTCAGAGAAACTTCTCTCTGTTGTGATTAAGAGTTGATGCAGTGACTCATAACTAGTCAAATTGCTGAGAATAATTTCCTATTTTGGTCTTTCCCACAAATGGGCTGTCTATAACAACCCATATCTCAGGGCTCAGGAAACCCACTGGAAAAGGGGTAGAAAGCATGTAAGAGTTGAAGGTCAGTGAGGAACACTGTGAAATGCTGCCCTTGGGACACAACATGATGGTTGTACTCATGAACTTAAATGCAGTTATGACTGCTTGCAGAAACCCAAGTCAACAGCCAGTCAAAATTTCAACAGGCTGTGGTAAACAGACTCAGTGGGTGGAATGCTGAGAGTGGTATGGAAGACTGGGGGGATGGAAGGACCCAGAGGAGTTAGGAGCCCCACAAGGAAACCATCGAGACTGGCGAATCTGGACCCAGATGCACCAACCAAGGGCAATGCACGCAGAGAACCTAGACCCCCTGTTCAGATCTATTCAATGGACAGCTTATTCTCCATGGTTGTGGTGGGTTTCTCCGACATGAACTCTGAAGCTCCCCACTTGATCACCTCCCCTTGGTGGGGACACCATGTGGTCACACATAGGAAGGCGATACAAACTATCCTGATGAGACATGACAGGCTGTGGTAAGATGGTGGGGGAGGAGCTCCCCGGCCCTCTAGCAGAGGTTTAGGGGATAAGAATAGGGTGGAAGAGGGAGGGAGGGTGGGAAAGGGAAGATACAAGCTAGGGGATAACAGTCAAGATGTAATATGAATAAGTTATCATAAATAAAAACAAAAAGAAAAAAAGAAAAGAATAGGACTTAAATGGGTGAGAGCGATGTGTTGGGAGTTCCTGGCGGGAGTGGGAGGAAGGGGTTCCTGAGTAAAGCATGAGGGTGAGGTACATATCATTGCTTACATGCATAAAATTGTCAAAGAATAAGTGAAAAAATTCTATTAAGTTTTTAGAATATATATGGCCTGCATAATACTTTAATTCCAATGAAAATTCTGATACATGTTTTCATTTTTCTTTCCCAAAGAAAACATGTGCTTTCAAATATTTTTTGCATCTTAGGTACTTATCTATGTTTTCTATTTTCTTTATGATTCATGAAGCCAAATGCGACACCCATATTGTCACTGTGTGATGTCAAAATAAGGTAGAAGGTATTTATACAATCTTACTTACATGATATATTTTATTTTTGAAACAAACATAAGAAACTATATTTAATGTCAATAAACACTAAAGCCTTGTAGTAAAAGGAATAATTCTGGACAGAGTAAATAAGTAACAAACACAGTAAACTTCAATGGGAAATGTTGACGTTAAGCAAACGTGCTAATTCTCTGGACTGGCTTACTTAAAGAGTAGTTTTGAATTTGGTAGTCTGGAATAGGGAAAGGTGGGAAGCACATGAGTGGAACCTTGTCAGGCAGCTCTGTAAGATGAGTTGCTGTGAGCGTGAAGTGGCCGTTACAGTACTGGCTGGAAACAGTAAGTGTTCTAGGCTTTGAAGTCAGTTCAGCTTTGATGTTGTACTCTCACAGCTATCGTAAGATAGGGTGGAAGAGGGGAAATAAGACTCTTCAATTCTGTCCTTGGTGCTTTTACTCAAGCAATCTTAGCATGAAAAAGAGCAGTGTTTCTATAAACTTTGAGCATAGCATGGGCCTGCCCTTTATTTTATTTTTTTTAAGGTTCAATTACTGATGCAGTGGCCAACATTCCTTATTCGTTTAAGTATATGTATATGCATAAAATTATTAGATTATGAATCAATTAGTTTGAATTACATTAATGGTACTTTTTTTCTAACTGTGATGTGTGTGTATCACTTAAGTAAATGGATGTGCTTTCTAACCTAGAGAAACCCACAAGATCAGTGAGCTTTTGGTAAGCAAGTAACAACTTACAAAAAGCTATAGACTTGTGGAGTTCACAAGTCTAGAAAGCTAGCTTGTATTATAAGCAAAAGACACCACTACCAAGAATACATGTGAATTAAATAAACTATAACCAAGAGAAAGGAGTAAGAATGTCTTGTAAGTTCTATGCTAAAAGAAAATGAGCAGAGACCTTGTGTTTTGGTAGAGCAGTCTCCCTAGTTTCAATCACTTGTCCACACTTCCATGTGCTGTGCTGTAGTGTAAGCTGTCAGCACGATCAAATGACTCGGCACTTAAGGTTACAAATCTCACTGTATTTCAAACATTGGCAATATAATCATGCTTTGTATTGTTTTATGTTTTGCAATTATAGTATAAGTATACCATTTCCCCCTTGACTTTCTTCCTTCCAACTCCTCCCATGTACCTCTTGCTCACTGTTTTTAGTTGCTGGTGTGTGTGTGTGCGTGTGTGTGTCCCTCCTCAGGACCTTGTACAAGCTAGACAAGTGCTATAGCATTGAGCTGCATTCCTGTTGCTCCAGCATTTCCTCTTTGTAATCAACTTACTTTTTAAATTTCTTAGTTCAAAATAAAAATAAAACAAATTTGATCTACTCTTCATTGTTATATATATATCTTTTCTAATACATATTATAATAAAAGTAACAATGCAAGCAAAGTACAGTTCACTTATGAACCATCCGTGGTTCGTGTATAAAATATGAAGAGTAGGGTAAAAGCAATTACTCATCCTAGTTATTTCTTGAACTTAATTTAGAAATAAAGCACTTAAAATATCCAAATGTACAAGAGTTCAGAGAATTAGGATAATAAAAAAAAATCTGCTTTATTTGGAGTTGTATTGCTTGATGCTTGCCACCTTAAACATTTGTTTAGTTATTGGGACTTGTCTCTGCCATATATATATATATATGTGTGTGTGTGTGTGTGTGTGTGTGTACATATATTTTTTAATAGAAATGAGACAAAACAAAACTATACATAAATTACTAAGGACACCTGAGACTTAAGTACAATGTTTCCTTCTGAATCTTTCCCAGCAGAGTAAACCAGCAGCCTAATGCTTCTTAAGAAAGTATTCCAGGCTTCTTGATGGAAACTAAAGAAACCATCATTTGCACATTGCTTTAATGGGAAAGGAAAAGGATGGCAGAAGTTATCGTTGCTTATGTGTTGGTGCCACAAAGCGAAATGAGGAGAAGACAAAGCCAGAAACTGAAGAGGGTTAGCTACATCGCAGGGAAGCAAAAGTTATTCTCTGTTAAATTCTTAGTGCATTAGAGTATCTGTAAATATAAACAAAGCCACTGGGAAGCAGTTAAATTTGAAGAAATAGGTCATAAAAGTAGAATATTTACTGTTATTAAAATCACTTGTGAAACATCTGATTTAATAGTTAGATTTTTAAGTATTGTTCTTATAATACTCATTAAATGGTCACAATGCATCAAATTTTATAATGTAGCAAAATGGTAATTCCAATGTATCCTAATGACCTTTAAAGCAAATCAGAGTGTAATCTTTCAGGAACAGTAAAGGTTTGAAAATCTGCAGGCATTTGTAACAAGGCCTTTAAGTTCAATTTGCCATTCCCAAAGTCATCTCCCTAGGCAGGAAAGAGGAACTTGGCATGTGACCAATAAATTACAAGAGAGAAACACCTTGGGGTTAGAGGGCACTGATGACTTCAACAAATCTCACCAGCTAAGGCAACAGATTAAGCTGCAGGACAGGGCGCCCTACAACCTTACCCTGTTAATACCTCTAAATTGTTCAAGTGCCCTCGACTCTGCTCTCCCATATTAGTTGTTAGTTACACTAATTACAGCTAAGCTGGATTGTTGGTACCAGTTTCCCCACCCCCAAAGACACGTGGAGGAAGGTTATCTCTAATAGCTTCAATAGCGTCAGCCAGATTCTGCGTGCACATTAGGAGCACTCACCTCCGGCTTTGAGAGGGGCTTTTATTGACATCAAAGGACAGACACTAACAGCAATGTGTTTGTGAATTCTATAAAGGAGTCCATAAAGGAAGCTGTAAAAGTATGCACAAAAACTTCTGTGACTAGATCTTTAGAATGATTTGTAAAAATCTAATACATTATACCTTTTGTGCTTATGTTCAACAAAAAGGGGCTTGTAATTTTGACCAAAAGGAACTTGTTTTACTTTAAATTTGTTAGTTAAGTAATCTAGCCAAAATTTATGATTTTCAGAAAGAATAATGAATTTTAAACTATGATTTTAAAGAAGTATTTTAAGCCCAATGCTTTTATTAATGTTAACCTAAGATTATATGGAGGTGGGCATAGGACTACAAAGCCTACAAAGATTCGGATACTATTTGCGATGCTGCAGTAAATTTTAAACAAGGCACTAAGTCAGGACAGTAACATACAACAGAGATTTGCAGCCAGAGAGCCATAATTGAATTATCAGTATTAATAGGAATAGTTTCACACATAGGAGCTACAGGTTCTCAACAACATGGTGGTTGTGCTTTGAATGAAATTTATACAATTCCTTATAAGTATTAAAATAAGTTATCAGTGTCAAAATATAGAAAAACTATGATAAAATAAAGAAATAGAAGATAGAATAAGAAGGTAAATTAGGATTAGCTTAGCTTAGTACTTTTATGGAACTTGCGGTTGTGAGAATGACCCTGATGCCACTCTTGGTTCTTGGCTCTCTGTTCCTCCTATTGGCTTGCTATGTTCAACTTCGATATGATAGTTTTTGATTCACCTGATTGTTTTTTATTTTATCACATTTAGTTGTTATTTCTTAGAAGTCTGTTCTTTTCTAACCAGAGACAGAAAGGCAATGGGGTCAGGGCGGGGGCGGGAGGAGAGGTGTGACAACTGGGAGGAGGAGAGCAAGGGGAATGACCATAACCAGAATATACTGCATGGGAAAATAATCTAGTGTCACTAAAAGAGTGAAAAAATAAATAAAAAGAAAGAAAGGTAAACTAAGGATGCTCGATGTAAACACAGTAATGAAAACGTGATTTTACAAATAGATGCATTAAGGAATGATGTCTAAAACATCAAAAGAAGAACCTTTATTTTACAAGAATGGATTTTTAAATCAAATCTAGTGTTCTTGTAAGATATTCACTAATAAAAATTTGATCTAGGTGAGACATTGGGAAATGAAGACTTGTAAGTGTCTTGAGTTACTATTGTTAAACTCAAGACAACCACTGATCTTAAGACTTGTTGTTACTTAGTCTGCCACTTAAAAAAAGTAACAATTTTATGGCATTTGCTTTCCTATCACACTGGTTGCTAAGTGATTTCAAATTTTGGCCAATTAAAATAGCCTTGCAATCTATAAAATTTAGTATTTTTATAATGGTTTGCATTTCAGCATAGCTATCAAGTTCATTGATTGTGAGAACCATGATGACACATCACGGGCTGTCATTAAACAATATTATTGTGTATATATAGCAGTGAGGGAACACTCACCACCTACCTTGCAATGTCTCTGAAGACAGAACAAGATAAATAGTAGCTGTTTTAAAATTTTTTCTTGATGATTTGATTACTAATATCCCTATGTCTTCCAAAGTGATATATATTGCAGACTACAAAAAGTCTTATATAGCAAAATAATTTGAGAAGTAATAATAAAAAAAAAATCAGAATTGTAAAAAGAAGACAATAAAATCCCACACTTTAAAACCACATATAAATTACTTTGTGAGTAATAAGGTAGGTTATAGATTTTTATCAAAGCATAGAGTAAGATATCTTTAAAACAGGGTATAGTGGCACACACCTCTAGTCATAGCACTTGGGAAGCAGAGGCAGGCTGATCTCTCTCAGTTAGAGGCCAGCCTGGTCTACAAAGTGAGTTCCAGGAAAGTCATAGCTACATAGTGAGACCCTCTATTGAGCCTTACCACATCTCCCCAAAGATATATTTATGGGGACTATTTTTAGTAAAGCCTAGAAACAAATAAAATGAAAAGTACACAGATCTTGAAACTTCTAGAAAAACACTCTCAAATAGATCACTACAGTCTGTCATTATTTACTAAATGACAGGTACCAATGAAAGTGGGATCAGCAGAGACATTCAGCCTGGTTTATTTCAACAGCAGCACCACTGGATCAACTGTGAGAAAATATTTAAATCACAGATCCAAGTCCCTTCTGTTTGTTAGATGTCCACATGGCATATATGTGTGCACAAAGAATGTTCATCAAATAAATTGTTTTACTGACTAATGTAGGAAAACTCAGTTTAAAAACTAAAGTTATAGCATTTTTTGTGAATTGTGCCATAATCTGGAACCCCAAGTAAAAAGATAAAGACCCTCTCATTAAAAAAAATTACGTTTCTGTTAGTATTTTACTAAAAATTTCTTGGTCTAGAAGACAGAATTTTATGGCTGTCAATTAGCTACTTTAATGGTGTGACACAGAAGAAAAAGAAAACAGTCTTCTATGCATGGTGTGAGCATGCTTGCCTTTTGGGGATAAGGACAAGAGTTTACATTTCAGAGGTAATGCACATTTGCTGCACACCATTACCATGCAAGAACTAAAATGAGAGCACCTCTATGGATGATTCCTACAGAAGGATTAATGGAAGGTTAAAAACATACTTGGTGCCTACTTATATTTAGCAGTGTTCTTTAAAGTGTTCATAGAAACAACAACCTGAATACCCCCTCTCTGCTATTTTAGCTGCTTTCATAATACATATAATTAGGACAATTAAAGACAACTGAGTTGATTGATCATGGCACACTAATCTGAGGATGACAGTGATTGGGAATGCTTGGCAACACTGTGGGCAAGACAGTCTGGTGAGACGGTTCAGAAGGTCAAGGTGCTAGGTGCCAGGTATTTCTTTGGGAAAATGAATTATCTCTCACCAGGTAATGCCTTCTACTATCACCAATGGGCTCAACTATCCTGTTCTCAAAACAGATAAAATAAATATCTACTAACTTCTTTATCCTCAAGGATTTTAGTTGAGACACAGTTTCAATTTTCCAGAGAAGAGATAAAGTGTGCATGTATCTCAGTTGTGCAGGAGATGTTTAGTATGTTTAAAGCTCTGGTTTGATTCCCAGCAATTCCCTTCCCCTACACACACACACACACACACACACACACACACACACACACACACACAAGGAAACTATGATTAACAAGTTTTCTTTTTTATCATGTTGTTATCTCTCAGTTAATTCCTTTGTAGGGAAATTGTCTTCTATATAACTATCTTCCAATATCAATTTTCCTAATACAAACCTAGATTCTCCCTGGGACAGGTAGCTCTATAGTTTGAATTGTGGTCCCTTAAAATGTATATTCTACGCTCTCATACCTTAAAATATGATCTTACTTGGTGATAAGGTCTTTATAGAGGTAATCAATATAAAGGAAGTCATTAGGGTGGGCCAGGCACTAAGCATATCAATATGGTTAGTATCTTATATAATAGAGAAATATGGATAAGATATATAAAGAGAGAAAAGATGACATAAAGAATCATAGGGAGGTGATTTCATGCAAGAAAAGAGGTCTGGAAGACTCTCTTGCTTTATAGTTTGTCAATGAACTAGTTCCACCCACATATTCATCTTAGGGACTTTCAGTCTCCAGGGACAGGTTTCTGGTTTAAGCATCTACTTTGAGGTACCTTGACAGCTCTAGCAAGCTGGAATATCAGATTTTAGAAAAGCCAGGGAGGGGTGGGTACTTATCTGAGTCCAATTTCTGCTACTTTAACAAATATCTGAGATAATAAACTTATAAAGAGAAAAGGTTCATCTGGTTTCACGGTTTTGAAGATTTCAGTCCCTAGCCAGCTGGTCTTGCTGGTTTTGGGATTTAGGGGAAGCAGCACACAGTGGTGGAAGCAAGTGGTACAGCAAAGGCATTCCTTTTGTGTTCAGAATGCAAAAAGATGAAAGAGAGGCACCATTATTCCTTCAAGGGTATACCCCAAATAAATGGATGTCTTCCTATTAGGTCTCACTTCCTAAAGGCACCACCATCTCCCAGCTAGTCCAAGGTGGAGACCAAGACTTTAATATGTAGACTTTGGGGGACATCCAGACTTCCCTACAGCCAAATAATAGCAACATTCCATGAAGAAATTGTACGAACAATGGTAAGATCAAACTTGTTTCTGAGAGGAGCAATGAGAAGCAGGTGATCACGAAGGGACGCCTACGTTCGATTCACAGTCTGAAGACCAGTGCTAGCCTGCTCTGCCCTCACCTGCATTCTATACTCAGGCTCTGACATCAATCCCAGGTATGATGCTTTGTTCTTACTTGTAGGCAGGAAACAGAAGAGACTGTAACTTTAAACTATATAACGCTATATAGTTTTCAGAAAGGTTCAATCTGAATTCTTCATGTGAAAATGTTATTATTTGTCCCTTTACCTAGTTGCCAGCTGTCAGCTAAGGAAACATTTTATAATTTTCCTCCCCACTCTGCTTTGAGACAGGGTCTCACTTTATAGCCCTAGCTGTCTTGGAATTCAATGTGTAGTTCAGGTTGGCCCTGAACTCAGAGAGATCACTCTGCCTCAGGATCCTGAATGTAGGGATTAAGGTGTGTGTGCCTCCACATCCAGCTTTATAATTGTATTTCAGGTATTACCATAACAATGACATTGGCCATTAGGAAAGTTTTCTGGCAACTGAGACTATTGGCTGGATTCTTTCTAAATAGTTCGGGATACCAGTTGTTAGATATTTTCCATGTGATAGTTCTCAGAGCTGCAGAAGAATAATTTTTGTGAGCTTTAAGCAAAGTATAAGTAAGTTATGATAGTAGCATCATGAAGAAAAATAATTGAATGATAAATGATATAAACTTCCTGAAGATTTCTTTCAATACTACCCAAATTTATTATCAATTTTTCTTCTATGGATTTCTAAACATATACTAAGGCACTTGAATGAAGTAACTTGTTTAGAGTAACAGAGACAGTGGGTTATGGAACTCATAATGAAATCCAGAAATGATAGCTTATATGTATATGTACACATACCCCAAGTAATCAATCATTTATTGTGTGACTATGTATAAACACTTAAGCTTAGTTTAGATTTTAGCTCATTTGTGGGGCAAGTAGGATCCCCAAAATAGTTGTATGCTTCAAAGATAGGATCTTTATAGTCACTTCAGCTGAAAAGACGTTACTAGCATAGGCTACAAACAATTGGGATTTACAGCCTTATATAAGAACAGTGTGAAAAAGATGTTCAGAAGAAAGAGAATAACGTTTCAGGGAGAAGAAGGTCATCTTACGCTCCACCACAGAGAGAAGCCAGGAGCGGATCCTTCCCTCAGTGCGCTCAGGAAGAGCTAGCCATGCCCATACCCAATATCCTGGGCCAGGTGCCAGAAGACAGATTTCTGATGTTTAAGCCAGCTAACCAGGGAACTTAGTTTGACAGCCTTATAAAATGGCAAATTTTCTCTCAACTAAAAGGATTTATATTAATATGTCAAATTTGATTCAGTAGGTTGTAAATATTATAAGGATAGGACATGAAGTTGGGAGGAGGGTGTGTTGGGGGATGTTCTGGGTGAGCAGGAAATGGGGGTTGAGGTGCATATGATAAAAATCATGACATACATGTATGAGCTTCTCAAAGAATAAATAAAAAGATTACAAAAACCCAAAACTACTAAGATAGTTTGCATGACTCCTATAAAGACAACAGATGGTGACTTTGAGAAGTGTATGCCCACGCGGTTGAGTATGCTCTACTTTCTTCTCAGTGCCTCTCTTTCTCTTCACCGCTGTGCCTAAGCTCCTAGGGGGAGTTTTAAAGTTGTACATTATAACCCATTCTAAAATAATAAATCAAATCAAATAAGCAGATGCCATAATACTGCCCTGGAAACTGTATCCAGTACTAGGAAAGATCCTAGTCCACACATGCTAAGAGGAGAGAGAAGACTAGACAGGACACAGTAGAGTCATTCCCTTGCAGAAGAAATGGCAGCAAGCTGTACAGTTGTAGAGGAATGAATCTGAAGTGTAGTGACTATCAGAAGGCCCGACGCTTTCCTGTTTCAACTGAGTCTTTGGTAGGCAGACAGTGAAGAGTGCATAGCAGTTGGTGAAATCAGTCTTATTTTGTCATTTTGTTGCAAGCCTGGAGGAGGGAAGCCTAAGATGTCCACGATCAAGCAAAGAAGATAATTCTGTGCAGAATTCACAGCAGGTCTTGTAGCTGCGGAGAAGTGGCAGAGCAGCCAGCAACCTGTGGCAACAATTCACAGAACCTCTCCCTGGGCTCGCTGTAGAGCTGTTTTCCTCTGATGTCACTAGTGTTTGGTCTAAGGATTCTACTGGATACCAGGATAGCTTTAATTGGATGGTGACAGAACTGTGGAAACTTACCCTGCCTTTCAAATTACAAATCAACAGATCTCATTTGTTCTTTTTTTTTTCTTTTTCTTTTTTTTTTTTTTTTGGTTGCTTCAAAAAATGACAAACATGGAAGGTTCTGTGTTAAAAGCAAAATTTTGTATTTTTAAATACTTTTTAAAATTGAAAATAAACATTCCGAAACATGGAAATGATTTGGGTTATATTCTATATATGGGTTAACTACACAAAGGTGTATAAACACATGGATAGTAATTGTAAATTACCATGGTGTGCTGCAAAACAGACAGATGGCAGGTGTCTTCACTTCTTGAGCAACGCCACAGCTCTTTTGAATTAATGGGCTTTGATTTTTAAATATCCCTAAAATTTTAATTTGTAGCCCATCTAACACACTAGATATATGAGTATGTGTGTCTATGGATATGGATATGGCTTGTTTAGAGAAATGTCTTTTATGGAAATAGCAAATACAAGCAAAATTGAAAAGGTTACATGTATTCTTTTAAGAAGAGTTCGGAAAGAGAAATTACTATTTTAGAGACAAAGATGACTGTGATAATGGCATATTCTGGAATGCTAAATTCCTTACAGGTTTTCTTCAAATATAGCTGCTGGAACATATGTAAGTTGGTTAATGTAATCCACCACATAAACAGACTGACAGACAGGAACCACATGATCATCTCATTAGATGCAGAAAAGGCCTCTGACAAACATTCCTTCATGTTAA
Organism: Acomys percivali; assembly: GCA_907169655.1. NCBI lineage: Eukaryota > Metazoa > Chordata > Mammalia > Rodentia > Muridae > Acomys > Acomys percivali. The sequence continues at coordinate 35,817,549 of OU015758.1, forward strand.
AAGTCCTGGAGGAACTAGAGATACAAGAGATATACCTCTAATAATAAAGGAAACACAGAGCAAGCTCACAGTTGACAGCAACCTAAACAAGGAGAAACATAAAGCATTTCTACTAAAATAAAAAAGAAGTTAAGACCATCCATTCTCTCTGTACCTATTCAATATAGTACTTGACGTCTGAACTAGAGCAGTAAGACAACTGAAGGACATCAAAGGTATATAAATAGGAAAAGAAAACAAAGTATCTTTATTTAGACAATATGATTTTTATACACAAAAGACCATAAAAATACCACCAGAAACCTTCTACAGTTGATAAACACTCCCAGTAAAATGAGAACTTGTATGATTAAAACCTTAGATCTAGATAGATGTTTTAAGTTGATAGAGATGAGATATGATATACATTGATTTACATTCATAATTTTAGACTCACCAAGATAGAAAAGATGTTTTGTTCAAGGTTGCCAAATACAAATAGCCAAAACATTACGAATGTAACATTAATAATATTCCTGACTGTTTCGTGGTTCTTCTTACTGTATGTAGTTTATTTTATATATGTGTAATAATATAAATGTATATGTAAAAATACAAAAAATATTAGAAAACTTTAACACACTATGGAAATAAAAAAGTTATCAGAAGATGGAGATATTTCCCATGCTCATGGATTGGTAGGATTAATATAGTAAAAATGACCATCCTACAAAAGCAAACTATAGATCCAATGCAATTCCCATCAAAACACCAACATAATTTTTCTCAGAATTTAAATGAACAGTTTCAGCTTCATATGGAAACAAACAAACATCCAGGAGACCTAAAAATCATAAATACTAAATAATAAGAGAACTGCTGGAGGTACCACCATCCCTGGTCTCAAATTGTGCTGCAGAGATATAGCAATAAAACCAGCATGATATTGACATAAAAACAGATACATTGATCAATAGAATAAAACTGAAGACCTAAACATAAGTGCACACATTTATGGATACCTGATATTTGATAAAGAATCTAGAGATACACACTGGAATAAAACAGCATCTTCAACAAATGGTACTAGTCAGACTGGATGGCTACACGTAGAAGAATGAAAACAGATTCCCCATTTATTACCCTGCATAAAACTCAACTCCAAAGAGATCAAGAAGCTCCATATAATAAGAACAAAACCACAGAATTTAATAGAAGTGAAAGTGGGAGATAGTTTTGAACTTATTAAATAGTATAGGCACTAAGAACAACAATTTAAAAAATGGGTCTCATGAAACTGAAAAGCTTTTGTATGGCAAAGGACGCCATCATTTGAACGAAGCAACAGGTTACAGAATGAAAAAAAAATTTTTTTAAACCAACTACACATCTGATAGTGGGCTAATAACCAAAACACACAAAGAACTCAAAAACTGGACACCATCCTGTATAAAAACGGATACAGACCGAAACAGAGAATTCCCAAAAGAGGAAACTCCAGTGACACCTAAAGAAATGTCCAACATTCTTGGTCATAAGCACAATGCAAATCAGACCACATTGAGAATACCCAGTTGGGACTATGTCTCTCCCAAAGAATGGCCAAGATGAATAAAACAAATGGCATCTCATTATGGCCAGGAATATGGAGAAAGGGGAACACTCATCTATTGCTGCTGGTTGTACAAAACGATACAGGCACCATGGAAATCAGTGTGGCAGTTCCTCAGGAAGCTGTAAATAGATTTACCTCAAGATCCAGCTGTGCAACTCTTGGGCCCAAATCCAAAGGACCCTATGCTGTACTACAGAGAAACTTGCTCAGTCCTGCCCATTGCTGCTCTATTCGTAACAGCCAGAATTTGAAAACTGCTTAGGTGTCTGTCCTTGGATGAATTGATGAAGAAAATGTGGAACCATTTACACAATGTAATATTACTCAGCTGTTAAAAAAACAAAATCATGAAATTAACAGACAGACGGATGGAGGTGGGAAACAAGTATCACACTCTCTTCTCTCTCTTCTCTCTCCCT
>OU015758.1:35819571-35829929 GCA_907169655.1 Acomys percivali
CATAAGCTATCTCCAACTGACAACTGAGAGCAAAGGAAAAGTTAGTTTTCTCTAATGGAGTCTCACTGGGTATGCCAAGCAGTCAACAGCCAACACAAAATGAACTCAATTGTATCTTTGGAGGTTTTTGTCTCATAATTCTTTGTCTGGACATTTTCAAACTTACCTTTGGCTTATATGCTATGGTTTCTGGGAAATTTCTTTTTCTTAATTAAATATTTTTTATTTTTATATATACTTTTATATTATTATACATATATACAATTAAATAACTATAGCAAACAGAACTATGAAACAATCAGGAATTATATAAATGTTACATTCTTAGTGTTTTGGCTATTTGTATTTGGCAACCTTGAAGAAAACATCTTCCCTATCTAGGTGCATCTAAAATTCTGAATGTAAATCAATATGTATCATATCTCATCATTATTAACTTAAAACAGCTCTCTAGACCTAAAAATTCTTAACCCCTAAACAACTAAGCTTCATTGTAAAACTAAGCTACCCGGTCTTCAACTCCATCAGAGACTTGAGGAATAAACTTGATTACCTGAGTACACAGGGGGTGCAGGTTAATACCTTTCCAAATGAGAAGATGACAGAGACAGTTTGCTACTTGAATAGTCACCCAAAACTCTCTATAATGTTGGAGCATCGTCTTCAGCCTTCTGGCCCAGTATATCTGACAGACACATTTGTGAGGCAGGAGCTATAGTTTGGATTGGACTCTGCTTGCATTCATGCTATATGAGTGAATATGTGTGTTTCTGTTTCTGTGTTTCTTGTGTATTTTCTTTGGCTCTTTTTTCTGTTTGTTAGTTTTGTCCTATTATATTATTTCTGCTGTTGGTGCCTGTTTGACTTCTAAGGGGAGGGGGGAAGAGAAGATATGGATTTGCAAGGGTGAGGAGGTGGAAGGTTCTGGGAGGAGTTATGGGAGGGAAAATATGATCAAAATATATCATATAAAATCTATATTCAATTAAAAATAGATGAAAGCATTTCTTAGGACTGGGTGTAGTTGCCAAGAGTATAATCCTAGTTCAAAGCTACCCTGGGCGATACAGAGATCTGTGTTAAAATAACAACAAATACACAGTTTTGAAAAGGAATATTATAATGCTCACTCTTATCTCTAAATTTTTCACATAGGCATACAAGTACCTTTTCATAAATATTCTTACATGTTAAAATGATAGATCATGGAAAAATTAAAAGGGTTTCGTGTGAATTATCTAACAGTCTTTTTATGAAGGTGGCACTGATTTGTATTCCAGTAAGCCTAGGAATGAAATTTTTATTACTGTGTTGTTTTCCCATCATACTCTATAAACTACTGTAGGCTCACAACATCTTGTGTATCTAAAACTAGGCCAGCATATCACATTAAAGACTTTTGTGTATCAAAAGGACAATATGAAGAGTAAAAGGACAATCCATAAAATGAAAGAAAATATTTGCAAATTGCATATCTGATAAAGGTTTTAACGTCTAGAATATGTAAAGAAAATCATACCAATTTAAAAACGAGCAAAATAATTGAATCAACGTTTCTTTAAAAAAAGAGAAAAACAATTGAACAATTAGCATATGAAAAGAAGCTCAATATCATTTGTGAAATATCAGTCATTGGAGAAATGCAAATCTAAGCCACAATGAACTATCACTTTACATTTACTAAGATAGAAATAATGGAAAAAATGATAGGGGGATAACAAGTGTTGGCAGGAATTTGGAGAAACTGAATCCTATATGTTCCTAGCGGGGATTCAAAATGGCACATCTGCTGAGGAAGACCTTTGGCAGTGCCTCAGAAAGTTAATAATCCTGCAATAGCTGCAATTAACAGAGACCCACAACTGGTCAACATGCAGAGAATAAGAGACTGCAAAGTGCTCTCTTTAAAAGAAACATCTATATTAAACCACTCCCCTAAAGGCACAGGGATCCCCCGGAAAGAGGGGATGTGGTGGCAAGGCTGCAAAAGCCAGGGGTAGTGGATGACTACAGGGAAACGGTGTCTTCTGTACACAGCGGGGTGTTTGCACATGTGGACTCAGAGTGACTTTAACAGCATGCACAAGCCACACAAAATCACAGCACGGAAGTGGCCGTGGATTCTTATGCCTAGCGGATGAGCTATTGGCACTCAATAGCTGCTGGGAGAAGACTCAGATTTCATTAATAATTTGACCTTTTGTGGGTAGATCACACTGCAGGGCAGGCCTCACATTCAAGACTATTGGGCAACATAAACATTGGGATGAGCTAAGAAAAAAATGGAAAAAAAATGAAATCAAAATTATGTGGATAGAAAGATGGGGGTGGATGTGGGAGAAGTTGGGTGATGGAAGTGAATATGAATGATACATTGAATGAAATTCTCAAAATGAATTAATATTATTAAAAATAAAATAAGTTAATAGGATCAGCTGACTTAGCAATTCCATCCCTCGGTGTTTACTCAAGAGAACTGAAAACAGGGATCCAACAGAGTCTTCCCTACAGCTCTTCACAGCAACATGATTCTCAGAAGACAGCAGAGGGGGATAAGCAAGTATTGAGTTTTTACACAAATCATAGTGTAATTATGCAACAGAATCTCATCCACTCACAAAAAAGAACCAGTTCTGATAAATACTGCAACATATATGAGCCGTGAAAATGTGCCAGGTGAAATAAGTAAGACACAGGAAACAATTATTGTATGAATGCATTAATATAAATGTCTGGAATATGCGAACCCATAAAGACACCAAGCAGATGGGCCAGGCTTAGGAGGGAAGGAGTTTGTGTGCAGTGGGGACAGAGCTTATGTTTTAGAATGTGACACAAAACTGGGAGAGGATGGTGGTATAGTTGCACATCGTAAAAATAATTTAATTGTAGAAACTCAATTTACACTTAAAAAATAGTTGCAATGGCAAATATTAGCAGGCATGCTAGTGGACAGTGGTGTATCAGTTTCTACAGAGAAAGGAAGGAAGCACTAACTGGGGGCATTAGGTCCATCTGACTCATGCGTGCTGAGAAAATTCAGTCATGAAACTGAAGAACAAAGGGTCAAGATGTAGTTTTACAGAGCTTCTCCTTTTGATTCCACACAGGAATCTCACATAGGCACCAGAAAACAGAACAAGACAACACATACACAAAGTATTCATTTCAAAAACATACTAGAAAAAAGAATAATGAAAAGAATCAGGAACTAGGAAAAGGCCATGAACAACAATAAAAACGAAAATTAACTTGGAAAACAAAGTACAAAATAAATGTAATGAAGTATGATCTTTGAAAATACCCTAGACGAATCCTTTGGAATACTGATGAAGGAATAGCAGGAGCTGGCAAGCACGCAGAAAGCAAGCTCAGTTGTACCACACTGATGGGGCTTTAATATATCCTGCGTGTAGGTTTGCAGCAGAAAAATCAAAAGGTAAAGACGTTTTCAAAGATATTTTTGATGCTAGGATCAAACCCAGGGCCTTTGCATGCTCTACCCTTGAGCAACTTTCCCAGCCCCAAACAGAGATAGTAACTGATGAGAACAAGGGCGGAGAACTAGACAAGCCAGCTTTGGGCAGGAGGTAGGAAACGAACGGAGGTGCCTGTTGGGAAACAGTTCTATGGAGTTGAGTGTGGAAAGCCGGGGAAACAGTACCATGGCTTTCACACATCAAACACCAGGGAACTACTGCAAGCATGACTCAGCTTAAAACCAAGTAAAAGGTATTCCCAAAGAACAAACCAAGTGGAGCTCTAAGCTAGAGAGCTGGGGTTGGTGGTGGGGGTGCACCTTGCCAACCTAGTCACAAACTGGTCCATGTCAGGCTAAAGAGGAAGGCCAGGGAGGCGCATACCTCAGGAAGGCAGACACCTGAGCTGAGACCCTCACACCTGCTCAAGCATTCACTGGCTGGTTGGAAGTAAAAAGGTGAATTGGCCGGAGGTGGGAGGTGGTGGTGGGGGGTAGGGGGTGGGGATGAGCTTGTAAGGAAGCCCATGAGTCTGAGAGGGTTTCCTGTGCTACTTTCCAAATGCACTTCTAGGCCTTCCTGTGGAGTGATTGTTATCCTGGATTCTGTGTTTGCGCAAAGTTCTGATTGTTTTCTGTTTGTTTGTTTGTTAATGTGGATATAGTAGTTGTCTGTGACTTGTGTTTTTAATTTTATGCTGTGTTTATAAAGAAAGAAACTCTTTGTGTTTCCTGGTAACAATAAGGAACAATGGACATGTCTTTAATAATTAAGAAAGAGAAACAAAATGTTGAAGCCATAAGTATATTGTAATGCCAACACCAGGGAAAAACAAAGGTAAAAACAAAAAGAAGCAAGCGATAAGCTTTAACTTCCCTCCCAACCCTTCTTAAAATAATAACTCCCACCCTCACCTTCTAAATTTCTTTAACTTGGTTAGGCAGAGAACTGAACACTAAAACCCTTGAAACAAAACCCCCCTCTCTCTATTCTCTGATCCTCCCTCTGCAGGGTAGGCCCCTCAGCTTGACAGCCTGGGTAGGCCGAGGGTGGTGGTTGGGGCCGACAAAAGGGTTCCTCGTACAGGAAATGGGGTAGAGGAGTAGAGGGGTGTAAGACATGACCCCCCATAGTGGGGAAAATCAAAATGGAGCCCCGGTGCCAGGGGAAAGCACACCGGTGGCCCTGGGAAAGGAGGCCCAGTTGCCTCCACATTCTCCCTCCGGGAGGTATCATTGCTTGGCCAACTTCTCATCTGGCTCCGGTTAGAAAACCACACTTGGACCAGGTCCTTCTGCAGCCGGAGGCGCCCAGCAATATAGCTGATTTGCTGGGGCGTGGGCTCTGGACACTGCAAGAACAGTTTCTCCAGATTGCTCCCAATGCGTCTCTCCCTGCTTGCGCGTCTCCGCTTCCGGGCCTGCTGCAGGATCATCTCCATTCTGCATATGCCCACAAGGTTCTTCTCATCTACTTCCTCCAGCCACATTTTCAGCAGAGGCCGCAGCTTCCACATGTTGGCAAGGCTGAGCTGCTGGGCCTCAAAGCGGCATATGGTTGTCTGGCTGAGAACCTTCCCAAACATAGCTCCCACAGCGAACCCCACATCGGCTTGTGAGTACCCCAGGGTCATCCTCTTCTGTCTCAGCTCCTTGGCCAGCTGCTCCATCTCTTTCTGTATGGTCGAAACGTCCTCTGGCAGTGCCAAATTTGGCATGTACCTCAGGGCGATGTAGGGTCCTGGGCAGATATCCTCAGAGGAACTCTGGGACCAGGCCCTTGCCTCACCAGCTCCATAGGGTGCTAGGCCACCTCGGAATTCATAAGGGGAGGGACCCAGAGGCACTCCCCACACTTCAGGGCCTGGGCAGATGCCTGGTCCGATACCTGGCCGCACCATCAACCTGCTGGTGGCTGCTTGGCTGCTCAGCCAGGTTGGAGTGTCAACTCGCACGGGCACTGGCCCTTCCAGGCCACCACCACTATTGCCTGGGAGGGGGTAGACGTTTGAAGATCTGCGCCCGGCCATGGGGTAGACAGCACCCCCAGCAAGAGTCTGGTAGGAACTGATGGCTCTCGAGGCTTCTGAACAGCCACTAGCCTCGTCCTCGAGCCCCGCCCCCCAGTGGGCGGAGACAGCATTGCACGCAAGATCAAGGTGTGTTTGGAAGCTGGGGCTTGAAGACTTAGGTAACTTAATGAATTTTCTGGGTAGAAAACACAACGCCTCTTGTCCTGACCATTGCTTTCAATCCCCAACTCGACACAAACCGGAGCTTTGCACCTTCAAGCAGTCAGGGTCGCTCGGCCACTACCTGGGTCCTATCCTTGAATGGGCCCCAAACACTGACTTTGAGCTCTCAGAAACTCAGGTGTCCCTTTCCTCTCACGCCCTCTGAACCACTACCTTGGCTTCACAAATACTAATTAGCAACCTATATTTCAAGTATTGTTGACAGTGTCTGCTCATTAACCAATCCATCTCTTCTGTTTTTATGGCAACAGTCCCTCAGTCCCTGTTCCTGAGGAAAGTTAGTCAAGCATAGTTCAATGTCTAACTACGGCCTTTTCTCCCGCTTGTGATTCTAGATCTAGTCTCACACTGAATTTCTCCCACCAGTCCTGCAAATGTGCATTCCAACTCCGCTTCCTGTTCCAAGCTTCTTCACTCAACAGAGAAGGTCTGTCATCTGCCTCTCTCCTCTGGAGACAGGATTCTGGGCTCCCATGACCTGCGGCTGGCCACTGAGAACGATGCTTGACTAGCCAGCCACTCAGCAACACCAGGCTCTCCTACCCATAGTCTCTTCAACCGGAGATACAAAGATCTTCATCTGTCTTTCTACTGTGTCCCTAGCTCAGGCATTCAGCTCTAGGCCTCAAGTGGGGAAAATGAAGAAAAGAAGGAGAAGAAAGGTCTAATGTCAGGCCCAAAGCTTCTGAAGAAGATGATGACGTGAATTTGGCTGGAAGATCTCAGCCTCCTGCCTGTTAATTCCTTAAGCCAACTACAGTGCGGCTCTGTCTAAACCAATGTCTACGGAAATTGGTCTTCTTGAGGTTCCTGATAGCCTCTCAGCTATCAAATCCAATAGGACTGTAAAAGTCCACATTCTTTTCATATTCTCTGCAGTGTCTGGCAAGAGTAAGTATGCTTTTTAACTCCTTCTTTAAAAATGTATATGAGAGTATCAGACAAGTCCTCTCTGACCGGTTTTCTGACTTCCACATCTATATTTCTGCTGGCCTAAATTCAATTAGTTTATATCTCTTCTCCAGAGATCATGGCATTATCATCACTCAGACACCCATGTGTAAACTTGAGAGTTATTCTTCAATCAACAAGGCATCAGACCCTGTAAACCAGGCTTTTTTGGACACCAGAACTCACTGTTTCTGCCATGCTTTCCCCTACTTATTTAATTTAGGCTATGGGATCTCTCATTATAATCACAATTGACTTCTTTTCGTTCTCTTTAAGGTTCATGTTTCACATTGCTGCTAAAGATAGATTTCCAAAATCAAAACCAAACCAATCCAAACCCCAGGTAACCAAGGGAAACCCAGTGGTATCACTTGGCTCTTCAAATGTCTTACCAAGCCAGCTCCCTTCCCTCAGCTGAGGAGGGTGCTCACAGAGCCTCACACTGCTTAGCTCATTCTTTTTTTTTTTTTTTGGTTTTTCGAGACAGGGTTTCTCTGTGTAGCCTTGGCTGTCCTAGACTCATTTTGTAGACCAGGCTGGCCTCGAACTCAGTGATCCACCTGCTTAGCTCACTCTTTATCAGTCTCATCATACCCTCTTCCCACTCCTAACCCATGGTCAAGAAGAAAACCTGTTGGTTTCCTAAAGATCACTTGTACCCAGTGTACCCTTGTTCCAGCCTGAAACGGTTCCCTGCTTCTTTGTCTCATCACTGTCTAGGAGCCTGCTTAGGGCAGCAGTAGAAAAGGGTACCCCATCACTCTGCAGACTGTAGCCCTGGGTACTCTGCTTTCTCCTTGTCACCTATTTTATCCTGGGCTTAGTGTGCACTACTATGTAATAAATATTTGTCCTTGTGTCCACTGTATGTTTCCTTACTGCTGTGTTGATAGTGTCTACAATAGTATTGGACACACACAAGGTAATCAGGGAAGAAAAGGAACACCCTATACTTCCTGTCACCTAGAAGGCTCAGGTTAGATATATCCTCATGAAGACCCTTCCCCAGGCAGAAAAGAGGTCTTCAGTACTTGTTACTTAATCAAGTAAGTGAGTTCTTACTTCATTCTTGGAGTAGATAACATTTCTTTTATGCGTCTGTCCCTTCAATTTAAGGACATTCATGGAGGAATGAGGATGCCTAGAACACCAGAGCACCCTGACTAATATAATGCACAACACATCTTTGCAGGTTGGCAAATGTTACAGTGAGACTTGTAAAGTAATGCCAGCGTATTGGTAAGCAGCCCGAACTCAGGGTCTTCTCTTCTCTTTCCTCTTCCATGACACCAAGGGACTCGTCACAGCACCTCTTCTAGATGAGGGGGAGCATCTTGAGATTAAACCAGATGAAAAACTGCAGAAAATAAGACTGTAGACATGGCCTTGAAGTTGTGAGACAGCAAATTCACTGCCATATCTAGCCAGCTGAGTATCGACTTTATCTGAAGTGTATCAGTTTCTGCTGGGATATATAGGGACTAAAGGTAAGATCCTTGTTTCATTTGTGGCTACGTCTCCAGGACCACGACCTATACTTGGCACTTAGTACAAAGTGAGGAAATATTTATTTATCCATTTATTTTTGTGGTACTAGCAAAAGAAAGGTAGAGTTAATGTTAAATAGATGAACTTCTGCAGCATCAGTGCTGAAAAGACTTCCAATGTGCCTTAGATTGCGTGACAGTCTCTGAAATCCAGCTTACAATGTAAAGGATTTCATTAAGGAATAATTGTACTGATACATATTCTTTCCACGAATATATACATATGCATGCTCCCCCACTGCCCCCCAAAATCATAAAGCAACCAGTGTCTGCTAAGATGGATCACAAAGAGAGATAAAGGAAAGACAGGGCAATTACACATTATAGTTTGCATTGAAAAAAAAAGAAAACCTCACTTGCACAAGAGAACCAGAAAGAAAAGATTCATTAGTTGTTTAAAAACAATGGTTGAATAGAAACATTTTAGGGAATTGGGAGAAAAAAAAGATGAGTTCAAATGAATTTGAACTAAGCTTTATTATATATAAATGAGTTAAAACAGAGTGGCTAAAAACATTAAATTTAAAAGTGAGGCTATATTAACTTGATGAGTTTTAAAATTAAGTTGGGTATTCTCAATTAAGGCTTCCTTTATACTCAGTTAATCTCATTTGCCAATGTGCATATCCCCTGGTTTGTGCATATGGGGTCGAGGAGGGGCGCTACAAAGTAGAACTCAAGCTATATAGCTAAGGACATCTTGGTATCTCTTGAAAAGTTCATTTAATGCACCATGGAAATGGTGTGATGAGAGGAACCGAGAAGTAGTGCATTGGATGGAACCTCTGAGATCAGAAGCAGCAGCAGACGGGAAGGCGCCAGACAACCAGCCCTGCTTGGACTGAAGAACTCAAAAGGGAATGTGGGGCCCTGCATAAGTGCCCCGTCAGATGTGTGAGTCAGGCCACAGGGAACGGACGGGAAGCACGAGGTCCTAGGTGTTTACTTTCCGGTTTGAGGGAGAAGAGAAGCTAAACCGATAGATGGCCAGCTCAGCCGCACTTACCCAGTGGGAAATTACGTGTTTTCCTTTACGAGTATCTTTGGAATAAAGGGTAGTGTTCTGAAACGAGGTTTTAAGCGGAAATGCAAATGCACGAAGTATGAGGTATTCTTAAGTTTCCTTTAAACCTCTCCTATTCTGAGAAGGCAAATGTAACTACCAGGATCCATGGGTGTTGAGTCTCAGGAAATGGTGGAAGAAGACTTGACAATAAATACCCTTGTAGAGTCTGGCTTATCTTTTGGGGAACATCTTGCTCATGTATGCTGAGTCACACCATCTCCATCCCATTTGGACTTTCAGGTACATTTGCTGCCTTAAACAACTGGGGGGCATGTGATGTAGTTGCTTTCAAGCTATGAGATGCAGGGTAGTAATACAGCTTAATTTGTATGTATGTGCCAAGCAAAGTGTTCATGCCTGCATGAGTTATCTATCTACAGTGTTTTTTTTTTTTTAGAATGTAACGTTAAAAAACACCTAAATGATTGTGAGAGTGAACATCATTAGCTTGATGTCATACTGTTGGTCAATTATTTCACTGGGAAGAGGATGATTTCAGTTTTCCAAGTGCATCTTAGAAAATCTTCATGCTTGAGGTAGAAAAGGCTTTGGTCAAAAATGTATAAAATGGGGGGCTTGGGAGATGACTCATTGCTTAAAAGCAATTAATATTTTTTCAAAGGACCAATACTGATTTCCAGCATGCACATATTTCCATATTTCCAGTTCTGGAGGGTCCAATGCCCTTGTCTGGCTTTTGATAGGACTACGCATGTGCACATAAATGCATGCATGTAAATACTCATGTACTTAAAATAAAAAATTAAATCTTTTAAAAGTACATGAGATGAAAATAGAAGTAAAACCATTTTGAAAAAGCAGTGGAAAGGAGGACACAGGAAGAGGCAGGGAGCAGCAGTGACTTGGGCACAGGTAATATGACCAGAGGGTATTGTGTCAATCTATTAAAATCAAATAAACCAGTTATTGTTTGCAAATGGTAACCCAGTAAAAGCAGAGTATAAGAGAAGCCCCAGTTAAATTATCAGAGCCAGCCAAGAATGATGCCAAGGCCAGACATAAAAAAAAAAAAAAAAAAAAAAAAAAAAAAAAAAAAAAAA
>OU015758.1:35830029-35864413 GCA_907169655.1 Acomys percivali
AAAAAAAAAAAAAAAAAAAAAAAAAAAAAAAAAAAAAAAAAGTAGACTGGCTTGTGCTGGTCTTTTATTTTTCCCACTCTAGAGGCATTTGGTGAGTTAGCATCAGGGTGTCTAGGTGTGCTCCCTTAGAGAGGCAGAAACAGGGCCACAATGCTCTTAACAGTCAGGGATCAACATAAGAGGCAACCACAAGAGCAAAGATTCAGAGACTAGTCACAGAAGAGTCTTTCTGATCTAAAAAGTAAAGTTAGCATTATACAAAACTCTAGCAATTAAGTATCATTAAGAAATGTTTTTCGTATATTACAGTAAGTAAGTTAACATGATAGGACAAGAAGTCAGTTCACAGAAGACAACCTCAAAATATGTCACAATGATCATACTGCCAGTTCTTTCTGTGCGTTTTAAGTACTCAACTGTATATAGGAAAGTGAGATGGCAAAAATAAGTTGTGAATTTAAGAAAAGTAAATAAAGTATTATGAATGGAGAAGGTTGTTACCATGTAGAAAAGGCTAGTCAGAGCAATGCAAGCAATGCAGGGACTAACGAGCTTTATGTCTTGCTCAAGAAGATAACAAATAGTAGCACTGTTGTGCATAGGGATGTTGGGGTAAGATCATGGTGAAATGACAGCTCTCTCTGAAGACTAACTACAACACAACATGCTTTTAATATAAGATAGTGCCCAGAAAGCCCAGGATGTCTCAGTGGTTTAAAAAAGGAAATCCTAACTTTAGGTATAATGATAGACCTTTCTTATTGCTGCTGTTTTTTTGTCATCATTTTCTTCTTCTTCTTCTTCTTCTTCTTCTTCTTCTTCTTCTTCTTATTATTATTATTATTATTATTATTATTATTATTATTATTATTATTGACACAGGGTTGAATCCTGTAGCCCTGACTGTCTTAGAACTCATTATATAGGCCAGGCTGCCTCTCCTTCTTGAATGCTGGGATAAAACGTGTGCGCTACATGTTTGATTTCTTTTATAACTTTTAACTCTGCTCTCATACACTTGCCAAGTGTAAGTAAGTACTCATGTCACAACCATAGTCAGAGACTACGTAGGAATTTAGAGTACCCAGAAGAAAGCATTTAATTTGTTTTGAAACTTCATGAGACATGAATTTCCTGTGATAGCAAAAAGTATTAGGAGTAAAAACCCTATATCCCTTATCAGAAGCCTCAGCAAATGTCAACTTTGTGTAAAGCAGGTGGAGCTGTTAGCTGGGTGGGGCTAGTGACAAGGCATCAAGGTGACTAGTCAGACAAATTCATAGGCAGAGATAAAGTCTAAATATTCTTTTTATGACAACCATGACTCAACAAAACTTTTTAGCCAAGTTCACTCCTGTTGTAGAAGAAAAGCCCCAGGGATGCACTGACATGGCATTTTTGTCACAATTTTCTGTATTCAAATGTTCCCATATTCCACTTCCAAGCAGGAGGTACACCAACTAAAGACAGGTCTCCAATTTACTGCATAGTGAAGTACACAGCAGAGAGGGCAGCTGGTGGTTAATGGAAGCAGAGATTTAGCACATGACTTGGGCTCAGAGAAGCAAGAAGGGGGACAAAATTCCTGTTTAAAGCAGATAACCTAAAGGTCCTCTGGGAATTATTAAAATTAAATGACTCTGGTGCTATTATCACAAGTAAATGTCCTTGAAATCTTGTCAAGAAACTCTATGAATGGAAGCAAGGGGAACGGAGACACCCATGCATTTTTTCAAAAATGAACTCTAATTTAACTTGATAAAGCTTTAGGGTTGGCACATTCCTAATTCTAGCACTTGGAAAGCCGAGATCGCAGGTTTAGGAGTCCAAAGCCACCCTGGACTATGTAGTAAGACTCTTCAAATAAAACATACACCACCCCCACCACACAGAACAAACAAAGGCTGCACATGCACACATATGAACAGAAACCCACAAAAATAGAAAAGACAAACCAAGGCATTCTCTCAGCTCGTCAAACTGAAGCCACTTCCTGAGTCAACTTACTTTGATTTCAGAGTTAAAAAGGAAACAAACCACCTTCTGAACTCTGGAAAACAATTCCATCAAGCCGACTGGGATTAGAAAACTAAAAGCAAGATTCCACCCACCACTATGATTATCAGTACTTATTTAAATGTAAACTTTAGTTTTTGAATATTTAATTCTACATCCACTTGCTGAGTGAACAGTGCAAAGGGTATGCAATAGTGGTGCGTGGCGCTTACATGTCTTGTTTGCAATTGTCGCATTAGCAGCAAGTATGGTGACCTGTTAACTTCATGGTTCACATGGGTAACACTTTCTCAAATTATTTAAATTCAAGAAAGACCTTGATCTGTGTTATTTGTCATAAGTGTACATGAGGTGCAATGAAACCGACAAGCTTAAGTTTGTTATAAGGATGATTTTGAGCAGAAGATGAAATATTAAGGAATAGCCTGGCCTTTGGGGATAGAGGGGGAGAATGGTAAATACGGAAAGAGCAGGAAAAAGGTACAAGAGACACGTTAGTGAGGGTTAAGAAGAGATTCGTTAGCTGGAGAAACAGGGTAGAATACTGAAGAGCAGGCGAATAAAGAGTTGAAAACTTGTGCTCCTGGGGTGGTGACCAGGATGGAACTAGAATTAGGAGTCTAGACTAGGGGGGAGCCTAGAAATATGAAGATGGAGCAGAAAAGAAATGACAGATGTTTCTCAGTTTTCCCATAGGAAAAGAAATGAGATCCTTTCCCCTGAAACCTTCCCCCTCCCCCTGCCAAGTTCAAAATCCCATCATCACACGTTTGGGATGCCAACTAGAATAGTGAGTAAGGTGCTTATATATTAGTTTGGAAGTGGAGTAGACAGGCCTCAGAAGATAGATCAACTTCTTAATGTGGCAGAGTAATTCAAGTCATTTCCATACTATTTTATAAATTAAGAAATGCTGTATGTTATGTCTGTGGGGGCACATGTTTGTGTGTGTGCATGCATGTGTGTGCATTGTTTTGCTTACTCTTATATACGGAGATCAGAGGTCACTTCTATGTGGACACCTGGGATCTGAACACAGGGCTGCTGCTTGTCTGACAACCATTTTAGCGACTGGGATACTTCTCAAGCCTAAGAAACTGAAAGTGTGTGAACCATCTGCATCAGTTACTCTTATGCCATAAACTATTGATATATGATTTCTCCACTCACTAGTACAACATTGTGAATAGTTGGGGTGGGCTATGTATAGTTGAAGGAGATATTAGCAGATACTTTGGACAGAAATACAAAGTGACAAAGTCTCTTTCAACATCAATTTTCACATATACAAACTCTGATCTCTGATCAAATTATCTCTCAGAGTTCATAAATAGAAGCAATTTCCTTTTGGAAAGAATGATATTTTAAGAAATGTAATGAAATAAAAAGTAAAAATTATAGTCCCTCTTTCAACATGTTGATAACCAACTATGAATATTTTGAGATTTTATAAGTAGAAAATATTTGTACTATGTTGAGTGACTAAGGTTCACTTAGTATTTCCATTTTCACATGAAGGATTATTGATTTTAGGTGTTCTGAATCACCCTAGAAAGTCATGCTGTTCCTTGGAAGCAGCGTATTGGGGAATACTTTCCCAGTGGACAGACAGACTGTGTCTCTTACAGGCGAGTGAGGCAGGGTGAGAAATGTAGAATCGGGAAGAAACAGAGGCTGCACAGGCCAGGAGACAGAACAGCACATACACCCAGGAAGGCCACACAGGCAGGCAAAGGAAGACACGGAGGTAGGCCAGGGACGGTGGGGTTCTAAGCGCTGGTAGGACTAAGAATTTCTAGGTGAGAAGACTGAATGTCAGGGCCTTGGTATCCTATCTAACAATCATAATTAATTTTAAACAACAAATAAAAATACATATTATCCAGGTATACATTGAAAAGCACCCTAAAGATAACTGGTTTTGACATCTCAATTATTCAAGAAAAGATTTTAGTAAAAGAAAAGCTGCAGTCTTTAATAAATGCCAGATTCTTGTAAAACTTTTTCACAAATTGTTTTAGAAAGTTGTAAAACAACAACAAATGTGGTGGCTAATCAAAACTTTTGTTTTTAAAAAGTGATATTTCTAAAGTGAGACTATTTATATCCACTGTGACCAAAACCAGAGGATACCCAATCTGATCTATGTGGGTGACAATTTACTCAGAGACATTTCTTATACTATTCTCTCAGTGATTTTTCTCAGTGTTTCAGATTCTAGTTATTTCTAATGATTGATTCACTGGAAAAGGAATTCTCGGGAGTCAGCTTTTAGAATACTCCTGCTTCACAGAACAATGAATAGGAAAGTAGCTGCTGAGTCAAAGCTACAGGCCAGTTGCACAGCAAAGAGCCACAACCTCCAGTGCTAACAGGTACCAAAACATCACCTACCAGATTAGAATCTACTTTTCGAATGGAAGGAAGGATGCTGAGATGCTCAAACACTCAAAACTGATGCAGTATCAGTATGTGATCTGCCTTGAATTTTTAGATGTTTACAAGATACATTATAGATTTTCAGTGCCCTAATTAATTAGAGATGTGTCTAAAAACATAATAGACAACTTAACTTGACTACACAGTCTGCATGATACTGCTTTCCAGAGGCAATTAGTGTTGATTTTTCATGCTATCTTTAGAAGGGAAGTGATTACTTACTAACAAAAAGGAGATGGACTCTGGAGTGTCATTTCCTCAAGAGGTATTTTCAGCAATACAGTGAATACTTAGCAAGTTTTCAGTACAAGCAATTAATGTGGTCAATTTGAGTGAAGAAAAATTAGAGTTACAGTAGCAGGTTGCCTCCAACTCAGTTAGGCGCATTTTATTAATGGTCCCTTCTACCTATGAGCTAAGAAAGACTCATCTCAATGCAGTTCAGCTTTCTACTTCCACTTTTAGACCACAAGATAGCCATCTGCTAGCTTTTTCCTTTCCTCCTCCTTAGATTATATGACAGCCTTCTATCAGGTATTCTGACTAGACTGACAGAGAAAAGCCACTGGAAACCACTGTAGGGGAAAGGAACAGGTTCTTGGAGGATATATGCTAATGGCATGGGTACTTAGTGGGTGCCTTAAGGTCTTCCTGGGGTGTGTGTAGGAAATGGGGTTGTAAGGAGAAGGCTCTCTCCGAGGGGCTGGCTATAGCACGTGCACAAGCACATTGATGCCCTGATCCTTTAGACCACACAGGAGGAGCTTGAACAGCAAGATCTTCTGCTCCCATCTAGAGTGTAGAGAACTTGCTTGCTACAGAACATTTACACAAAATAACCATTTTATAACATACTATGTGGACTATAAAACAAAGACCCTATTAGTCAATCATCTTTTCCTCTGCAAAACAGAGCACATAACTGACTGATTTTAATAGTGCAAAACACTTAAATTAAAAAAGCAAGAAACTGGTCATTCGACACATAGTTAAGACTTCTTAAATGCCCACTAGCTATTTCTACTAGAGCTTCTTGCTACCTTCTCCCATGCCACATCAAATCTCAGCATCAAGATATGTGGATCCTTTCCATTTATTCTCCTAGTCTCCACATTCCCTTTGTCACCACTATAGCTTACACCATTAACCCCAAACACCTGCCTTTCCATCAGGCCAGCTGAAGCTGAGGCTGAGGCTGTGGCCTCTTGCTTCTCTCTCTCTCTGTCTCTCTCTCTCATCCTCCTCCTCCTTTCCCTTTCTCCTGGCCCCTTCTCTTTCTTCTTGTTTTAACTTTTCAGCTCCCAAATAGTACCTAGAACTCACTGCGAATTTACTATTTGGTCACTATATGCATGTGTACTTCTGTCTCAGAGGCAGACGACTGCTATGATGCTCAGGCTGCCTAAGCTATTCTAGAGCTATGCACTCTGGCCTGCTCTTGAACTTGTGATTCTCCTCTCGCCTCATCTGGCAGGAAATCTCCTTCTGAATTTGTTGGACTCAAACTTATGCGAAGACTCCATAGAGTGCCACGTTCCACTCTAAGGGAAAATAACTATTCAGAAGATAGCTGAGTAGTTTAGATTACTTAATACAAACTTCAGTGAGAAAAAAATTAAACATTTTGTTTTTGACAGTCTGCAAAGTCTTAGTGGGGTGTGGGAGTTGGGAGGGGAGCAAAGGTAGAAACAGATAATCTTCAGTGAATTCTGAAATGTCTTTCTAGAAAGAATTGTCTTAAAGGTCCACAGTATTAGAAGGTGAGCCTCTTAAGACTTTACCCTAAGTAAATCCATTAAGGTGTTGCTGGACAGGTCCAGTTACCACCAGAGTCAAATTCTGCAGCATTAACGACCCTGTCTGTTGATCTGTGGAGTGAACTATCCCTGCTCAACACTTGTTTATCATCTCAGTTTCTGAGGGTCAGAAATCTGAACCTAGAGTAGCTGAATGATTTTGTGTGGGATAATTCACAAGGCAACAGTCAACCTGAGGCTACAACTGACTCATGGCTCAATTTGGGGAGAATCCTCTTTCCAGGTCATTCATGCGGCTGTTGGAAGACCTCAAGTCCTTATTGGCTTTTTCCAGACACCAGTTTTTGCCATGCCAGTTTCTGCATTGATTAGATTGTAGCACAGCAGCTGGCTTTCATCAGAGTGAGCAGGAATGGACAAGGGAGCCTGAGGTCGGCCTGCACGCCATGGCTTTACCATGTTCCCTATTGTCTCTCAGCAGCAGGCTTGATAGAACAGTGGGGTGCCCTTTTGAAAGTTTGTGGATGCCTGCTAGGTGACAGCACCTGATGGAGCTGAAACAGCGTGTCCTCTAAGCCAGTGTTTACCATACAAAGATATTTACTTTTGATCTAGGAATGAGGGATAGCAGTAGGCCTAACCTCTCTAACTGTTACCCACAATGATCAACTAATAAAACAGCTGCTTCCCGTTGCTATGACTCCAGGCTCTTCTGGTCTTAGGTCTTGGTTTCCACAAGAAGGAATATTTTACTAGTTCTAGAATAAGGATATCATAGAAAGGAAAAAACTTACATCACCACTTTGATTTCCTGCTATTCCTATCTTAATGATGGATCTTTATTTCTAAGTGAAAACTGAGTTGCTCCTATGTAATGGGTAAGGAAGAATTCCTCTGTTTCGTAGTTTGAACGAGAATGGTCCGAAGAAGCTCATATATCTTACATGGCAGAACTCTTTGGGAAGGATTAGGAGGTGTGGCCTTGTTGGAGGATGTGTGTCACTGGGGATGGGCTTTGAGGTTTCAAAAGACTAGTGTCCCCCAGCCCCTCCATCTCTCTGCCTCTTAGCCTCCTACTTGAGTATCAGGATGTAAGATCTCAGCTCTTCCTGCCACCATGCCTTTGCTCCACCATCATGGGTTCTAACCCTCTGAAACTGAAAGCCCAAAGAAACGATTTCCTATATACGTGGCTGTGGTTGTGGAGTTTTACCACAGCAATAGAAAAGCAAGTAAGACACTCAGCAATGTTGACATTCTCTAGACTGTGTGTTAATACTTGCTGTAATTATATTCAGTGGGAGATTATAAACCACTAATTCAAGCAGGGGAGCTTTGGGACAAAGGCTGGGTCATTTCACTAGGTGAAGAATCTTAAGCAGCTGAAAGCAAAGGGAGTGCTGAATACATAGTAGAAGGCAGGGATAAACATCAGCTATAATTACATGAACAGTTTCAAAGGCTAAGAAACTAATAATATTTCTTCTTTATTTTGATATGAATACACATCAAATACATACATGTGTCTGTTTGTGGGGCCCAGGCTGGCCTCGAACTCACTACTCTTACTTAAGGACTAACTTAGACTTGCCTTGAACTTGTAATCCTTCCTATGTCAAGTATTGGAGTTAGAGATGTGAGCCCATCTACTTGGCTAGATTACATATTAAGGAGATGCAAATGACTTTACAACTGTAAATTTGTCTATCTTTTTCAAAAGTCTTTTTCCTATGGTTCTCATAAGGTATATGAGAGAGGGGGTTGGGAGAGAGAGTGTGTGTTTGGGGATGGGGTGAGGAGACAGGGACTTGTAAGCTGCAGAGCAGTGGTCATTCCTAGTGTACACATCTGGACACTTATCTTGATCAATTTGTGGTGTGGAGCAGTAGCTAGGAACTTCTGTTCTTCCTTCACCTGAACTTTCCTTTGGCCTGACAACAGAAGCAAGTATGTGTGTAAATCCATGATAAAGGACCCATGTAGCAGACAACAGAGCAATATGAAGAGAAATGGTCCATCTTTGTGGACCCCAGCTCTTTCCCATGAGTTCTGGCCCATCCTTATTCTTCACCTCTAACTTCCGTGACTGTCTGTTCCAGGTGCTAGTGTCACAGCATCAGATGCATGTCTGACCAGCCCTCGTCAAATCAGTAAGGGAGAAAGTCCTGTCATCTATACTGATAAAACAACCTGTCTTCATTCTTTCTGTATTCTAGGCTTTTGAATTTATCTGCCCACTACAACTTATTTATAACCTCAACTTAACATTTATGACATGTTTGTAGTCATTTACATATATAAACAGAAAAATTTGAACTATTCATAGTTTCAGCAAGACCCTCTTCTGCCTTCTTGTTTCAGCTTTAACTCTGTAAGTGACAGACTTTTTATGGACTATTTACTACCATGTTTTTCACTGTTGTGTTTTGACTTCACTATTTCAAATGATCTCCAAAATATGGTGGTACATCATTGTCTAATTAATGCTCCTTAGTTCAAGAAAGTTGGGACACACCTTATAAAGAAATGTATGTATAAGATTTGTACAGGCATGAATTACAATGCTGTTGGGCATGAATTTGAATGTAATGGGTCAACAATACATGTGATATGATGTGTGTTTAAGTAGAAACACATATGAAACAAGGAGTTTGTATTGATTGGTTGATAAAAAGGTAGCCAGAGGTTCACAGGAAACCTGCATTTCCCCTAGGGATACTGAGTCAGTATTTGCTAGTTCTGTGATTTGTCAGTATAAAGCCACCATGAACAGCAAAAATAAGGTTGCATAACATACATATACATACATACATATATGTACATATATATATATATATCATAGTGTTGGTATCACTTAGCTGTTCTATTTCTCTGATTAACTGACTGACAAACAAAACATGTGAAGTTCAGTTAAAGTTTATGTGTTAATGATAGTGTTATTTAGCTATCAGCAGTTTATCACCTACAATTTGAACCAGTCACCAAATGGCTTCCTTCAAATAATAAACACATTTACTTGGTGATTAGCTGTCATCTATGACTGAGACATGGGATCGTTTGTGTTCCAAATTCCTGCTCATTTTCCAACATTCATAGTTGCAGCAAGTCAGCGGCTGTCACTAGTTATAACTAGATTCCATTGCTCACTCTGTATTATCATAAAAATTATTGGGATCTGCAAAAGCCAAAATAAGAAGGCAATGACAATTGCAATGTCACTTTCCACTTAGACACTCAGATACAAACGTGTTAGGTAAGAAGTTAATGCCACCCTATCATGTCCCAGAGTCCAGCTGCTTCTGGATGCAATACTGTCTCACTTCTCTGCTTCCAATGGGCCTTTACTATCTCTGAACTTCTTCAGATCCATTTTGACTCTGTTCCTTCCAATGCTGGTTCTTTTCCCTAGGATGCTGCCTTGCATACCTTCCTATATCCAAATCTTGTCTTACACACAAGACAAGACTTAGTACTCTCAATTCTTTGCATGAAAATAAATTATCTCTAAACCATATGACTGCCTGACATGTTACAGATTGGTGGCCAGAAGAAAACCTCTTTCTGACATTCTATATGGCTTCTGAGTTCGTGTCTTTTAGGCCGTCTCATATCCCTAAGCTCCAACCAAACTGTCCCTGTTATTCTTGAAGTGTTTCACCCAATATCTTATTGAGTCTGCTGGTAAGCACTTTAAGCTACTTAACCAAGTTTTGGTAGTGTTTCAGACCTATGCACTATGTTATGAATAATCTGAGACAGAACAATATATTTAACCCACACAGCAGAATTCTGCATATTGCTGTCAGGCTTTTTGATCTTAGATGCACACTCCCCCTTTCATCAAATGCGTACCTGCAGACACTCGGGGACAGTCAGGCAGCATGGACTCCACCGATGTGTCTAAAGGTTCCAAGCTGGAGACCCAGTTGCAGCAGTTCTGCAATGTAACAGGCAACATGATGGTTAAATATAATTGACTTTAGATTGAAGAGATAAATTGTCCAATAAAATAAATCACTAGAAGTAGATTTATATTCCATACATTTTAAATTACTTTGCTTACATAAGCAGCCAGTAATTATTAATGACAACGAAAAAAATTGCCTTTTATAATTCATCAAATAATCTGTGTTGATGCTAAGACATATAACCTGTAAAAACTATGATGCTAAGAAAAGTTAGATATGAAGGACAAAATTCCTCAAGTTTGGTTGATGGACTCCTTTTTAAGTTTTACTCTGACCCACTTCAATGAAGGGTGTATCAAAATTACACACAAATACAGCCTGGTAAACTGTAGCTGTGTCTGAACATACAAAACTTGAACATTAATGCTCAGTATCTCAGATAATGGTGATTTGTAACTCAGATAAATGAAATAATAATCTATTTCTTTTTATACACTTAAATATATACCTAAATTCTGGTTTAAATATGTAATTATATAGTTTTAAAAATATTCACAACACACAGACATACACACAGACACACACACACACACACACACACACACACACACACACACACACACACAAAGAATTTCCACAGAGAGATTCTATTTTAAAAGAAATCCTTCCATCAATCATGTTGGAAAAATCGGTGAATGCTATTCTGGTAAACAGTATGTATTGTGCATTTTAGATGCTTGCTGCCCTGGCTGTGCACCATGGAATCCGTTCTCACTGAGGAAGGGTCCTTGACTGGTAGATCAAGTGTCTTATTGTATTTCCTTAATTCATTCTGTCTGGAAGAAGATGTCAGCTGTGTTGCAGTGAGCAGAGAATTTCAAAGGCCCCAGTCCCCACCAATAAAGGCCGAGGAATGGCTTTTGAATAGATTTGTCAAGGCAACCCTACTGTTCTGGGACCAGAGAGAGCAGGGATAATATAAAGG
The DNA here is from genome assembly GCA_907169655.1 of Acomys percivali. Classification (NCBI taxonomy): domain Eukaryota; kingdom Metazoa; phylum Chordata; class Mammalia; order Rodentia; family Muridae; genus Acomys; species Acomys percivali. The sequence continues at coordinate 35,841,135 of OU015758.1, forward strand.
AAGGGTTGCTGTATGAGATTAGAAAGTGAAGCTCACAAAGCATGGCAGGTTTTTGTAAGAAACAGTGGATCAATGAAACTATTGAACTGTGTTGGAAAAAAAACCATGAAAACAAACACATCTAGTAATGTTCTTAAAATGCTTTTGCTCATTAATATTTTTTATGTATGACAAAAGCTTAATGGTTTGGGATGGAAATATATTCTATAATGTGCACTCCTAATCTTAATTAGCAGCTGAATGTAAAATTATACAATGTATGAGGAGAAGAAATTATAAAAGCAATAGGGCTTTAGAAGATATTTTGTACTTTTGAAATAAGTAAAATTAATATTACCATTGGTAGAATACCACATCAGAGAATTCTAGATAATGCAGAAGATTAGCACACAATTAGCCAGCTTTTATATACAATGTGACACTCGCTTGTAAGAAATAAGTATTCTCCAAAGCAGTGTCAAGATATGTAAATGGATGATTTGTTTTATCATTCATCACAGCCCCTAATAAATTCAAAAATCATGACTTCTATAGGTACTAAAAATAGGCTCCCAATGATACAGGGAGATAGCTTCAATGAAGAATGACTTTCTCTTTCTCTCCTCTTTTCTTAAACAATTCAGTCTTTTCAATGACAGCAATTAGCACCACCAACAGACAGGCAGCGATTAGGTATATATTTTAATTATTATTCATCCTACTAGTGCCTCCAAATCTGATGAAAGTTGGCTATTACCCAGGTGATATGTCAGTCTTAATACAGATCACCTACGTCTCACACATGTAAAATTGTATCTTACAGAATTTTCTAGTATTAATAAAAGTGATGGCACATTATAATCTGTAGGCAATTAATCATTTTTCTCACTCACTTTGACTCTTAAAAGCTGAACCAAATGAACCTTATGTCCATTTTTAAAAAAGAGATCACCTTTGGCTCAAATACTGAAAAGAAAATACAGGGTACCATTTTATGATTTAAAATTTTTAGTTCTCATTTTGGCATGTGCTGAAAGCTTTGATCTCACATGCAAAAATCAAGGACAAGTGAAGCAGCCTACAGTTAAAGTGAAGATGTTAAACATCTTGTACAAGTACCTGAGAGGACTGGGAAGGAGGACAGAAACCAAGCTCGAAAGGTGTGTGTGTATGTGTGTGTGTGTGTGTGTGTGTGTGTGTGTGTGTGTGCACGTGCATGCATATGTGTTGTATGCACATGCATGTGTCTGTGTGCATGTGTGTGCATGTGCACGTGGAGGGGTTCCAAGAGCTGGTTCTACTATGGAATTTGGGGACTGAAGTCAGGCTGTCAGGATTGTGTGGCAAGCACTCTTACCTACTGAGCCATCTTGTCAGGAAGTGATTTTTTGTTTTGTTTTTGTTTTTCGAGACAAGGTTTCTCTGTGTAGCTTTGGCTGTCCTAGACTCACTTTGTAGACCAGGCTGGGCTCGAACTCAGAGATCTGTCTGCCTCTGCCTCCCTGAGTGCTGGGGTTAAAAGCATGCACCACCACACACGGCCATAAGATGAAGTTTTAAGTTAAAATTTAATGTGTATGTGTATGTCCTGTGTGTGCAGGTTTCCACAGGCGCCAAAAGACACTAGATGCAATGGATGGAGCTGGAATTACAGTCAGTTGTTAGCTTCTCTTATTGGCTGAGTTGTCTTTCCATCCCAGTAGAGATGATGTAAGTGGAAAGGGAAGCTAAAGGAGGAGTTGGAGTGTATGCAAATAAGATCAACATATCTGTATGAAATTCTCAAACAATTAGTAAAGCATTATTATAAAGACTGTAAAACTTGGTATGCTATATCTGAAGAGAAAAGAAGATAATAAGTAATTCTGTGCAAGATATTTGAAAAGCTTATTTTACTGGTTGAGTCTAGATTTTTTGCTCATGTTTGTTAAACTTGCATGAGTTGTAAATAATTATAGCCTTAAAGGCAAATGTTTTAATATGGACTTTTGTTTCTTGGACATAATTGTCTATCACTGACCAGGCTATGTTTCTAGTCAAAGGGTGTCAGGGAGGGTGCGTGATCATTATGTAGAACTGTATTTCTGGCTTGGCTACAGACTTTCCGGGCAGGGCTATGTTAACATGAACAGCACTAGGATATGGCGTGAGAAGTGCCTTTAAGAGCTTGTCTCAGGTGCTTCTGACTTCTCATGGCTGAGCATACACACTTGCTCTTTTAGCTGAGATATTTAAGAGCTTTACAGTAAAAGTGCTTAATGTAAACAACTTTATTTTACCTTTCTATTACCATTGTGGCTCATGGCAGAATCTTCTATCAGCAAGATAAAACATAAATAGAAAGGAATTTTCAACTGGATGCCTGAATGGGATCAATGGATTGAATAACGGACTAAAGAGTTTGCAAGACATGGGCCATGTTTGGTAGATCCATATTAATTTTCAGAGTCACCAGGGACATGCCATAAACAGCCTCCCTAGATGGAGGTAGGGCCAAGGCCAGCTCGAGAGCCTTTGACAGCTTTTTAGCACTACAACTGGTAGCACTGAGCTGATCAGTCTCATAGGGGCACATCCTCATCACACTTCTGAGGAAAAGACAGGACTGGTGTACATGAAACCTCTTTTTTTTTTTTTTTAATCAGACTGCTGCAATACTAAGTAGACAGAAAAATCAAACATTAGGGAATGTGAATGGTAACATCAAAGCCTTGTTCAGCTAAAACTCTAATGCACACCGTGTGGAGTACTCAGTAGTGGGTGGAAGGACATTTTCTGAAGCATTGTTCTGAAGGGTTTGTATTGCCTTAACCGTGTCTAGACTTTTCATTCTGTCTTAACATTCTGTCTCTACAGACTGTCAGCTGGGAGGCAATACGAGGTGGTGTGGACTCCGGACACAAAGGCTCATGCCCGTTCCTCCCAGCACTGAGTCGAGCCATGCCTCACCTCTCTCATCCACTCTCGGATGGTCTTGCCAGCTTCTTGATGCCACACATTGTGAACAGAGTCCGTCAATGCCACAGCAGTCACCTTACTTTTTACATCTGCTTCTCGTTGAATCATCTGTTTTAAAAAAGGACAAAATAAAACATCAGCTCTAATTTTTCTCCCTCAGGCAGCCTGCTTAGTCATAGACAATACTATAATAAAAATGAAAAAGACATGTATATCTTTGGCTCAAAGTTACTCTTTTCTGTTTGAATACATATCCTATTCTTGTCCATGGATATGAAAAGGCCAACATTTTCTTTCAAAAAGCTAATACCACTTAAGTCTTGGAACGACACAGCTCTATTATTTTCCATGTGGCTTGACAATTCGAGGATTAAAGGGATCACAGGGGAATCCCTGAGGGTTTCTTTTATAAATTTCTTCCATCACTTCCTGTTTCAGTGCTTCAGGGAAGTTGGCACCTGGGGCTTCACTGTTAGCTGCTCAGGGCTATCTTCTGCTAATTTCCAGGTGGTGGCACACTGCTGAAGGAAGCTTCCTTGCTTCAGTTCTCCAATTTACCCATAGCCCGGCAGTTCCTTGGTGATTCAGATGTGCGCATGTATACACACACACACACACACACACACACACACACACACGCACACACACATGCACACGCACACCCCATCCTCATTCATTCTATTGATACTATTTTGCTTTCATTTATTGGCAAACTATTACATTTTAACTTCTCCCTATACAACTTTTGTTATATCTATAAAAATTTACTGTCTTCTGAAAAGAAGGAATTTGCCTTGGCTTGAAGATACTGGCCACTTCCTCAGCGGCCATCCAGATAAGGAATGGAAAAGTAAAAACTGTATATCAAAAGAAGTGAAAGCTGTTTCAACCTGTGGATACTGGACACCCTCACGTGGCATATTAAAATATAAGAAAACATGAAAATTATAGCCATGTTCTGTCATAATGCTGTACATTTTTCTACCAGTGTCCCAACACTAAAAAGGGCAGTTTCTGCTTCTCCACCACGTGCTGTTAATGCTGATGAATTGTCCATAATAGAGCACATAACAAAAGGGAGAACTGCAAATGGTAAAGAAAGCTCAGAGAACATCGTAAGGCACAGGTCTCGGCAGACCAAACTCTGTCACATTCTGAACTAAGTATCTCAAAGTTTTCCTTTTAGATTAAACTCTACATTTTCATATTTATTAGTGAATGTTACCTAAAAGCATCCAACTCAATGCTGCATCTGCAGCATTTTTTACACCTAAAAATTTGTATTTTGGTGAGCCTATATTTTCTGCTCATATAACAATGAGATACTACGGTTGATACCATAGTCTTACAGAAAAACATCCCCTGCATGTTTAAGACATGTAACACTCTAGTTAAATACATATTATTCATCACTGGTGAGTATGCTGCCTTCTTTAGGATTTTCTTTAAATTATTTTCTAGTTGGATCACTATTGGCACTAGATTATAAACAATACATCAGCATCAGATAATTTAAAAAAACCCCACGATAGTGAATCCACTTGGATAAGGAAGAGATGTCCTGTCTGTGTTCTCATTTCCTAACCACGAAAGCACAGGGAGCGAAAGCACTGATAAGTTACAATATTTGATCTGTGATTTATTGTGCTTGTTGTTAACATATGCAGAATTAATAATTATCTAAAGACACTAAATACTGACAGTCGTGTGAAATGAAATAAAATAAAGTATCAAACAGGTGAAAGACAGTGCAAATCCTCAGTGTCTGGGGATTAAAATTCTAGAAGCTGAAACGAGACAGAATTGCTAGATGAATGATCAGAGAGCATACAACTGGCGGGCACTTTATACACTTGATGTGATCATGTGCAACTTTTCTTTACATCATATTGTGGCCCATATGATAAAGCCAAACACTGCCATAAAACTTTGCAGTTTAAAAATCAATTTGATATTCCTACTTAGAAATGTAGAATGGCCAAATTCTCAAAGATCTTAACAGCAATTCTCAAATGCAGCCCATGTCAAAGAATCTCAAATATCTGATTCTGTAGATGGCAATGAATCAGTGAAAAATCTTAATAAGTAGATTTACTTCTGTTTCTACATGGCTGCAACCAAATTCAGCAGTGGTGGGACTACGTGTGGCTGCTGTTTCTGTTCACAGCCACTATTTGCTGCATGGCTGGCATGGTTGCAGTCTCCCTCCTTCCTTCACTTCCTCAGTGTCGTATGGGCACTGAGAAAACACTGGAAAGTAGTGTGGGAAGTACGACTTGGATGACTAGATCAGGAATGTTTAAGAAACAGATTGCGGATTATAAGGCAGGAAATAGGTGGAGGCCAGCTGGGCAGGAAAGTAAGTGATAGACTATCATTTATAACACAGTAGTGGGCTGGGAACTCTAGAAATCTGAAAAGGAAAAAGACACATGACTAAAGTTCTACATGACCATCTAAGACAGGAATAATGGTATTTAATGAAAGTCCATACATGAGAACACTTTGTAAACCATTCATATTATTGACACATGAATACTTTTCTGGAGAAGGATCCTCAGCTTTCAGGAGCTTCTTAATGGGACCGTTAGTCTCTAAAACCAGCAAGGGACTACAGTCTCAAAGTCTCCATATACTCTTGATGAATTATGGGTACTTACTGAGAAATCCTCTTGGACAATCATACGTATGATCAATTTAACATCTCTAACCAGTCTTCCAGAAAGAAACAATGCTATCTCATTTCAGTTTGTAAAAACTTCACATTGTATTAATAGCTCAACAGAAGTGACAAAGACTTTAATATACCACATAGATAACATCCTAAAGTTCCATGGCTTAATAATCTATGTCTTGCCAGGTCCTTTACACAGCTCCAGGGATTAACCTAACAGGACAGTAAGGGGACAAAGAAGTGACAGATAATATAGATGAAAGACTGAGTAAAGGAGGTGGGTTAGCCAGTCTTGGAAGCAGTGCTCTCTGGAGGACTGTGGTCTTCAGGCCACAGATGTTTGGGAGGAAAGAGCTTCCGTGGGCTCATTTTGCACATATCAACGTTCTCACGAAGACCAGAGGAAGGCTTTGCCCTCTCCCACGCCTCACCCAGGGGAAGGCACTGAGGATTTCTAATGGGTTTGACACTTTAGTCCTTGACATGGCTGCCTCATGTCAACAACACACATCCATTCAGACGTTCACATACTCAAGAATTCCTCTACTCCCTATAATAAACGGTAATGTTACAATTGATATTTATGTGTATAATATTTATATCTGAAGACCAGTCAACAAATTTTAAGCAAATAATGTATTCATTCGTATGGATTATTAACTTATTTACCCCTTATATTCAGAAATACAACTCAAGTTTATATAGAACATGCTATTTTCCCTATTTGTGATGAGGAAACAGCCTCAGGCATGTTAAGAAAATGGTCAGAAAATGGTCACAGGACACAAAGATATGAAGTCAAAACAACTGTGACCCGATATAGATGTGTTGTTGCATATATATGTACCCTGGTGGATATTTCTCAGAATTTGGAGTTTAAAAACTAGTTAAATAATCATTTAAATAATTAAAAAGTTACTCAAGTCAGTAAAGGATGGGGACAAAACAACAACCAATAAAAACATGCGAAGATAGAAACCAGTTATGATCCTAAACTCATAATCAGGAGTGTTTTTAAATTTATTTATAGTTCTCTACTAAATAATATATAGATTAGAAAGGAAATTATTTTATGAATTAAATTGAGGTTAAAGTGTATGACTGAAGCATATAAGGTATTTTATCCCACCACTTTATTTTCCTCTTCTTAATTCTACCCAATTATCTGGCCACATTTATTTCAATTTAGGCTCAATGTAAATTAATATGCTTTTACTTTCATTATTCCTCATGTTCCCAGTCTAGCAAAAGTTTAATCAGCTCAATAACAAGTACTTTGACTAGAAAAAAAAAAGGCATATGCCATCTGTATTTGGGCTCATATTATTCACATTTTTGATGGAGCTGAAATAAAGTGGGGAACCCATTTATTTCTGCTTTTTCTTCAAAGGTAAATTTACAAATGTTAGGCAACTATGGTCAGATTTATGGGCTTATCAGAGCATAAGATTATCTGGCAAGACAAAGAACAGTAGGCTGAGGAAGGGGTCAAGGGCCCTGGGTGAGCGGCAACTACCCTTGCTTCTCTTGCACATAAGGTCTGGACTTCTGCAGGGCTGCTGTCGTCTACCAGACACCATAGGCCTTTCCAGACACTTGGTTTACTCCACCATGCCCCAGCACCAAACCCTTATTGATGTATCTAACAATCTTCTCATGAATCCCTGGCCAAGGCCGGAGGCTCCATGCTCCCCTAAAGGCAGTTTCCCTTCAGTACTCATAACCTCAGGGAGTGCCTCAGATTCAACTCTTGTGAGACCTTACAATGAGCTTTCTTTTTTTTTTTTTCCCAGAAGAGAACACTCAAATACTATAGCATGGGCATGGTGCTCATGGGACCACTGAAGCTGTACTTCAGAGACTGGACCCAGGACGATTACATCACGGACCGGGGACTGCTGGCTGGGGAAGGGGTGGGCCATTTTCCTGACTGCTGCAGCTGTGGAGACGCCTCCCATGCTCCATGCTGCTGCCATCACTGTAGTGTCACGCACAGACACAAGCCATGAAAGCAGGATACTTACTGCAGGAGAGCAAGGGAAACTAGAGAGGAACTGGGGAGTGAAAACTACTTAAACTCATTATATACATGTATGAAACTGTCAAAAATCAAAGAAATGGAAGAAGTAATGTAATTTAAATCAAACTGAGGAAGAGATATGTCTTGATTCAATTGAAGGCAGGAAGAAGTTGGTGTCTTAAGCATGTGCTGCTGCCAAAATCTTTGGCGTATCTTTCATTCCAGGTCTCAGATTTGGGGAACTAAATAATCCCCAAAGAAAACTCCCGCCCTAACGGAGGAATTTCTGAACTGGGATGGCTTCGCTCTAACATGAAAAACAGAAATCACAATTTACTTCCTGCATTTCTAGCACTTGGGACTCTTGCTTGTCCTCACATTTGTAAAGTCCAGAGACCCCCTGAGAGAGGCCAGTGTAGGTGGGGCACAGGGGTGTGCACACGCACGTGCAGAGGCATATGTACATTTTAATAAAGAATGCTTTAAACATGAGGAAAATATTATAAATGTCTTCCATCAGAAAAGGCACACCTTATTTTAACACCGTGGCATATGCTACACACATGTCCTGATGGTTGAAGCATGTGAATTTCTTGTATCGGAAAGCACATTCTAAAAGGAAATGAAAGGATGCATGCTCCTTCAGATTAGGGCCTGACATAGCTGCCACTTATAAACCGAGGACCATGACTGCTGTGAGTGTGCACACTTCACCGCTGTGTTCTGTAGTGCAGCTTAAGGTTGTGATGTCTGTTCACACATATATGTGTACAGAAACTCATCCGCTCCCTCAGGAGTCCCGTTGGTTAAGAGTTCAGGTCACATAGTGTCAAAGGTCTGTAGAGTAGTGGGAGCTGTGCTGCTCAGCCCTCTGCTGTGGCCCTATGCAGTTTCTTGAATGCATCTGGTATGTGCTTTGATGAACTTTACACCTCACCCAATCCTCCCACTCACGTCCAGGTCTTCCCACTGTAGCCTTAGACAGTGATTCTTGAATGTAGCTGGTATGTGCTCTGATGAACTTTACACCTCACGCAATCCTCCCTCTCACGTCCAGGTCTTCCTGGACAGTCTCTATCAGTGGCACTCCACCCTGTGCAGCAAGGTGCCGATCATCTCTTGTTATGTCAGTGACAGACACAACTTCCCTTTCTTCCTCCTCTTAGTTAGGCCTAAGCCAGTAGCACACAAGTCACACTACAAGCATCTTTGCTCTAACATTCAGATTTTTCTTCTGTCCTCCCAGGCGCTGGCTCTTCTGGTGAAGATAATGAGTTTCACAGACCTCAGTACATAAAATGTGAAGACAAAACTGTCCAGCAAGAAATTCAGACCACAGTCGCATCTGGCTCCCGTAGTTCACACTTTAAAATGCATTTCTTTTCTTTTTCTTTTTTTTTTAATAAAATAAAAGTTATCACACAAGAAGTGTTCACAATTTAAATGTAAGGATCTTTAGAGTTCCTGGGTTCAGAGACTGCTCGGATGCTTCCAGGAAAGATACTTTTTTCTGTATTTCAATTTTATCGTGAGAGTGTCATTGGAGATTACAAATGTACTTCAATCCTAGGATCATTTTGATTATTAAAAAAAGAAAAGGCAGCAGCACTGAATAGGTGACCCATACAAATGGGCGGTTTAAACTGCTCCACATGTACACGTCACTCTCTATAAATATTGTATCAGTCAAGTTGTGTGTTTAATGACCACTACTTTCCAAAATTCTTTCCGAAAGAGATAACTCTATGCAGGGCTGTTTTATCCTTGATATTTGTGGGGCAACACTTCTAGAATGCTGTGATTCAGTTGACAGTAAAGTGCTGATTGAGCCGTCAGTCACAGCACCGGACACCACTGGGAACAACGACTGAGCTGCTGAGCACTGTGGCAACTCTGCTTTTGCTCCCACATGTGAGCCCCGCCAGGGTGACAGCAGATGGCCAGGATGTATGGCGCCACCAAGCAGCACTGCTAAGTCGGGGGAGACAGTCCCTCTCTCCATCTGATGCAGAAGCAGCATAGCTACATTTTTTCTAAGATAAGCTCTGAGATATAAAATGTGTCCAGAGGAAGGCAGTATAGTGTTACAGTTAAAAAGCAAGAAGCAGGCAAAACATTCGAAAAGTTTTGACTTTTTAATTTTTACTTATGGTTGAAGATCATAAAAACCCTCACGTGAGAAGCACGGTAGAAGTCACCTCCCAAGTATACAGGCATAGAACCCAATGATGCCAGCTCTTAATGACCCCTGCTCTTACATTCATTTCCATGTTTTTAATCTACGCTTCCTTTGAGGTATGCTTCAGTGGCAACAAAATTCATGCCGAGGGACATTGGGAAGGGTCATAAAAGTACTCTTCCAGTCTCTACTCCTATCTCTTTTTCAGGTATGTAAAGTGGTTTGACTTGGTAACATGGTTTTAAGAGCAATCACGCTGTATAAATCTGATGGCTACACACTCCCATGTGCACAGGGTGCTCTGGCGTGGGCTGGTGGAACTGCTGCAAAGAGCAGTACGTCCCTTTGCACTAAGCAAGTGTTCTGCTTTGGATAGTAACTAACTTGGCCACTGGACGCATAGCACAGACACTTAAAGTGACTGTTAAAGTGGGTAAATCTTAAAAACTATCCTTCTGCAGACTGCTTAACAATGTGAGTATATACTCCAAACTCACACAGTTAGCAGGACTCAGGGGGTTAAAAACAAAACAAAACGAACTACATGAAATTGGGAAGGAATATTTGTGAGGTGAAGGGGGAGAAATTGGAAAGGAGGGAATGGAGTGTAGATTTGACCAAACTGTATAACATGCTTGGTTGAAATTCTCAAAAAAAAAAGAAAGAAAGAAAGAAAATGTTTAAAAAGCATGTACAAAATATATGACAGGTAATTTAAAAGGTCCCTACACAAAAAGATGAGGGCCAGTCCCAGTGCCTGCAGACCTTCACAGATGGACATGCAGTCTCACACCCTGCTTAGGCACACACTGACTGTGAGGTCTCCACTGCAGCTACAGGTGATCACAACAGTCTCTCTTTGAAGTTCTAGCTTCAAGTCTTACAACCTTTGTCTAATTTCAGGGAGGAGAAAGTTCTCCCGGGCAAGAGCACCAAGGGATAGGGCCTGTAAACAGAAGCTTCTTGGGTCACATGCATTTATGAAGCTGTGCCTCCAGCCACACTCAGGGAGGGGCAAGCTCTGATTTACTACTGCAGGCAGTCAGAAGAGAGCAGCAATCACTTCCTCTTCCTTTCCTGCCTAGGCCATGCTGGCACGCGCATGCTTCTACAACCAGAGTAAGGGAGGTTTCAAGGAAAAGACAAAAGGAGCATTAAGTGACTGACAGTCTGGGAGTTTGAAGGGGGGGGGGGGAACAAGCGCTTTACAAAACTACATGATGTGAAAGGAAAAGGCAGTAACAGAAAAAGTGTGAATCAAGAAAGCCAGTCAGCATCTCATACACCAGTCAATTAAAGGGTAAGGAAAAAAGAGTGTCAGTACCAAGTAAATAGTGCAAGGAATGCTCACAATGGCTCATTGATAAAAAGGTTTGATTTTATAAGATAGACCATAGGTGGCAAGATATTACAAAACACAGATTGGCAATTATAGTGAATGTATATGAAAAAGACATAAGTGAGAAAGAAACACTGTCAAGCTCCAAATCTAAGTCAGTCTTAGCAAGCGAGGCATTTAAATCGTGATAGTTGGGATTAAAAATGATATATTTATTAAAACTTTATGAATATATTTTATAGTAAGAAATTCTGACACAAATTGTTTTGTATTTTAATATTTGCTTAAAATTGGTTCTGAGCTTTTGTTGATGGATATTTTCTAGAAATATTTAGGCACATTATTAAATGCATCATTGAATACAAGTATTCAAGAATCACCAAGTGTTCAATGGTTTGAGAACTTGAAGCAACAACAACAACAACAACAACAACAACAACAACAACAACAAAGGTACAGATTGAGGAGCACGGTGTACATTTCCTGGGAGCCGCTGCAGTCTTAAAGGTATACAGCATTACATATTCTTTTGGCTTGGAAAACAGAAGACAAAGGGATGAGTTTTTTTTTTTTTTTTTTTTCTTTCAAGAATATATACACATTGATGACCAGAGTTCTGGGACCTATAGAAGGAAAAGAAAGCTGATACCTACAAGTTATTTTTGATCTTGATGTATAATAGTGCGATGGCACATAAACACCATATATACATACACATAAAATATATAATGTAATACAAATAAAAACCAAGATTCTTATTACCTATATTGGTTTAAATAAACTTTGAAGATTAAAAACTTTACATGGCATGAACAGATGAAATCATATTCTCACTCATATGTGACAGATGTTTTCTGTAGTAAGAATTTACAGTTTAGGAGGGAAGTGGACTCATGCATGTTTTGCATAGGCCACTAGTTGGGCATATACATAAATGTCTCATTTCACAGAAAACATTTATTGTGAATATTTGTTTTAATATTTAATAAGTGGTAAATGATATATATATATATAATGGAATTTTTTACCTTTTATTGAAAATAGATTTTTTTCTCCCGTAATATACCCTGACTACACTTTCTTATCCCTCTACTCCCTCCACTTTCTCCCCACCTCACCTCCCAAGGAGAACAACTCCCATTCTGTCTCTCATTAGAAAACAAACAGGCTTCTAAGAGATAATAGTATGATAAAATATAATAAGGCAAAATAAAAGCTAACACATTGGAATTGAACAAAACAAACAAAGGGGAAAGGGCATAAGCAAAGGTACAATAAACAGACCCACTTATTTGCATTCTCAGGAACACCATAAAAACACTAAGTTGGAAGCTATAATATATAAGCAAAGGACCTGGCACAGACCATGCAGCTCCTGTGCATGCTGCCTCAGTCTGTGTGAGCTCAAATAAGCTTTGATCTTGATGGTGTAGAGCGCCTTGGGTTCTTGGTGTCCTCCATACCCTCCGGTCCTTACTCTCTTCCTATCAGTTCCCTGAGCCCTGAGAGGAGTGATTTGCTGGAGACATCCCATTTAGGTCTGAGGGTTTCAAGGTCTTTCATTCTCTGCGTAATGTCTGGCTGTGGGTCTCTGTATTTGGAACTTTTTTTTTTAATTAGGCTAGTAGTTGAAAGTTTATGTACTTGTTTTATATAGAAGAAAACTGATGGTAGGGAAAATTAAATAATTTGACCATGTTCACATAGTACATGGCACAGTTGTACTGACTCCCAATCCTATGTCCTTACTGTTTACATATTACAGCCTACATTTTCTTTTCTGAAATAGTTACCATACAGGAAAGTCATTTGCTTACCATCTCTTTCCTGCTAAAATGCAGGATCATATTGTGCCAACACCACACTCCAACTTGCTGCCCTTAACTAGTATATAACATACTAACAGATAATAATTTCTCAAGTTATTTGTAGAAGGGTACATAGTTTTTAAATTTAAATTTATTTTTAAACATTTATTCACCCTACATCTGAACCCTGATATCCTCCCAGTCCCACCCTCCCTCGCTCATACACCTTCCCTGCCCACCTGAGTCCTCACAGAGGGGAAGCCCTTCTCCCCTACCAACTGACCCCAGCCTTCCAAGTCTCATCAGATCCTGCATCCTCTTCTTCTGTGGCCTGGTAAGGCACCCTGCCCAGGGTAAGTGATCAAAGTGCAGGCAACAGAGTCCAGGTCAGCCCCTGCTCGCCTTAATAGAGGGCCCATATGGAGACTGAGCTACCTATAGGGTACATCTGAGTGTGGGGACTAGGTCCTCTCCCTACATGGTCCTTGTTTGGTGCATCAGTCTCCACGGGCACCCCCGGGCCCAGATTTGTTGGCTCTGTTGGTCTTCTTGTGGAGCTCCTGTCCCCTCCCGGGTCCTTCTATCTCCCAACTCTTCCATGGGACTCCCTGTGCTCTGCCCAAAGTTTAGCTGTGAGTTTCTGCATCTGCTTCAATACCCAGCTGTGTGGAGTCTGTCAGAGGACATCTATGGTAGGCTCCCATCCTGTTCCCTCTCTTCAATAGCTCCCGGTGTCTGATCTATTTATGGAAGGGTATATATAAAAGGACACAGACTATATCAGGCGAGGGATACTTAGGAAGCTAGCGCTATATCTTGTTTGAAGGTTTAGAAACATCTTACATTACAGGTTTTGGTTCTTACTATCTAGTAAGCAAGATACTTATTCAAGATAGTCGAATAAATGAATGGATGATAAAGAGAAAGGGATAGCACAGGAATGGGCAGTGGGGATGGGGAAGGCATTAAAAGCCCAGAAATATCCATGTCTAACCCCGAGGTCAGTCTGAATCAAGCACGGGCCTTCAGTGCTGTTCATGTTGGGTCCAGGTACTTGCTACTGTCCACCAAACCGAATAGATTTCTCTTTTATTTAAATAATTTCACATTATTATGTCATTAAATTTGCATGGTCCCCAGCTAAAGTGTATGAAAAAAGCACAAAGCTAAAAGACTTAGAAGTATTGACTGTTGAAATGCAAATAGAAACCAAAATCCCAAATTTCAAATTATATTCTGTAAGTCCAGAGACAAATAATTTGATTTTCTAAATTTCAGATGGCATGTATGTCAGATTAAGTAAGGCTTTTCATGTGGAACATTAAAGTTCAAGCTATATGATTTCAAGCCTGAATGCATTTAAGTACAAAATAAGCTAAACTTTATTTAAAGTATAGAAAAACCACTATTCCACATGTTCTGAGACCAGATCATAGCCAGAGAGGTGTCACTGAAGAGTCATTAATGAGATTTTAAATTCTCAGCAGTTCATGCTTATAATATGAATGAAACAAAACTGTGTTGCACAAACCCGTGAAGTAAAGACACGGCATTTGACTCATTCCTAAAATATACTTTCTCAGTGTTCCCAAATATTTCTAAGTTTTTGCCATGGAAAATGCAAGGCTTCTTCATTTGACCACTTTTCTTCAACATAGGCTCTGATTCTCACAAGTAAAATGGTGGCACTGATATGTCTTCTCCCCTCCCCTTCCCCAGCGCGCTCTTCCCCCCGCCCCCCCCCCCGTGCGAGCGCGCACGCGTGTGCGTACATACTGATGCGCAGACAAGCTAAATCAAAATCCTTTCAATGATCTTAAATCAGGGTATGCCAATCAAGTGTGGATTAATATAGTTATCATATGAACACAGGCTGACATCCATTTTTAGATGGGTCAAGACAGCATCGTAAGAGCTGTCAGCTACTAACTTCAGATCTGAAAACACATGACCAAGGGTCTCCAGACGGCCATGCTACCTAGGAACTTTCACTAAAAACCCGAGAATTCTGTTTCTGCTCCAACATTCAAGCAAATACAGTTTCCATAAAAAGTTCCTATTCAACCAACTACTTAGAATACCATTTAATTGGTGGATCCCATGCCTAGCAGCACACTAGGCAACACAAAATGGACGCAGTGGCATCTTTGGAGGTTCTTTTATCTCCTAATGTCATGTAAGGACTTAGTTTTTTGTACATATGTGTCCTTTACATATACATTATGGTCTCCAGTGTGGAGGTTTTATGAGACTCCTGTGTGAAGATGTGCATGTATGCATCTATATGCATTTCCTATGCTTTTTCTTTGACTCTTTTTCTTGTTTGGAGCTTGGTCATATTCTGATTTATTTGTTTTTATTTTTTATTTTATTATTCTTAAGATGCCTATTGTATTCGAAAGAGGGATAAAATGGGTGTGGATCCAGATGGGATGTGAGGTGGGAAGCAACTGGGAGAAGTAGATGGAAGAGAAAACAACCAGAATTATTGTACAAAAAAATTAGTTTCAATAAAAGAAAAAAAGATCTCGCAAAGACAGTATCTGTGAAACTGTTTAGATTTAAAATTTTATATACTTACTTGAAAATAAAATTAAAGTTTCTTATAAAAAAATAAATGTAAATACACTTATCAGGTATAGGACGTATTTTTAAAGAAGGGATTTTAAAGTACAATTCTATAGAAAGAAGCATTTGAATACTATATTTGAGATAGGCTTTCAGGAATTTATTTTTCAGAGAGGTCATATGAAAGCTGGGTAGAGAAAGAAAAGATTGGGTTAAAAATAGCTATTTACTTGCAGGTATATGGCTGCACCTCATTTCATAGGCAGTGAACGAGCACACACACCATATGTAGTAAAAGAGCACTATGAGCTCATATACTAGTGAACCATAAACAATAGTTCTTGTGAGCTACTGATACCTAGCCTGGTGGAAAACAGCAGAGTAGGGCTCACGCTCACTCCCAGGAGGAGGTAAGCCTGAAACCTGCCATTTAGGCATCTGACGATAGCTCTGATGTCTGAGTGTGCAGAGCATTTACACTGAGAAGGTGACATGGGGTAAAGAAGAATTCTAGAATACTTTTAAACTTTCTAATTTTTTTTCACATGTCCATTCCTTAAAATTTCTTTGGGGAGAGGGAATTCTACCAGTTGAGCCCATGATTTGCAACCTCTATCCTACTACCATTAAACTTTGCCTCAATTTCATGAGTCTGAAATTATTCACACAGAAATAATTTAAAATAAACACAGTACTTAGCCTACACAGCCCAAGATATTTAATAAGCTTCTGTATGAATTATGATAGGAGGAAGGATTTTGTTACATCACACCTTTTGTTAAATAGCCAATTTAGCACATATGAAATCCTATAAAATGGCAATGATATAATAAAGTCAGTAGTTCACTAATTTAGAAAGTCAATTATGTGCCACTGCTTCATATTGGGTTAATTACTTCATTTACATTTTCAGAATTCTAAAACAGTTCATGAAAGGTGCCAGATTGACAGTAGTGCAGGCTGAAATTCTTACACTATTTTTACAGAGAGTTAATAATATAAAAGGCAACATATAAAACAGAATTACACATATATTTTATATGATGAGATTACAGACACACTACAGATATAGATGATCAAGAGATGTTTTCAGAGAAAAAAAATTACCAAAGACATACAGTGTGCAAGAAAAGTTGCACACCACTAGACAGCTTCCAAATTGCCCTTCTAGGCACATATATATGTATGTATATATACATATATATACACACACAGATATATATGCATATGTCTTTGAATGAAAAATGGTGACTAGACAGCAATCCAACATCACTGTGATTGAAGAAGAGATTTTATGGCATTCTAGAGGAATTAAAAGAAAACTATGGGAAAAAGAGTAAAAGTGGTTTTCTGAGGAAAAGGTTCATCACAATCAGGAAAATCATAAAATGGAGAAAAGCTATAACCTAAGAAAGACCATGCACAGGAAACATCACAGAAATCAATACGGTGCTTCTGGGCTCTGGTTCCTTACCTACTCTAACAAGAGCTCAACTTCCTGCCCCTTATTGTGGGTGTCATGATGAAATCTACCACACTACTTTCTGTCACTGAGTTGTCAGGCAAAGCAAATCTGCTCTAACTGTCTCTTCCCACTCAGCCGTCAGCACATACTATCATCTCCTAGTCCCATTCCTTAAACAAAAAGGACAAGAAACTTAGTGTTGAACTTTCTAGTAATTGAATTAAAATTTCTAGGGGGTAATTTAATGTTGAAACCACTTCTTATTATCTGGGAGTGGGTGGGATAGAGCCTACTGTTCTAAAATTTACATTCTAATAGTTATGAATGCAATGTAATGATGCTCCAATAGTCTAAAGGAATTTATAAGTTAACATCATGAGTTGCTGAAACCAATTTAAATATTAATAATGACATGGTTGCTCCATAACCTCACATAGAAGAAAAGATGAAAGACAGTCAAGGACAGAAGAAATTATCCAATTGCTGTTTGTTCAGAAGAGAAAACAGGTAAAGCAACTGTGAACAGGTAAAGTCACCTGTAGTGTGACAAGGAATGACACTGAGGTCAAATGCCAAGCACCATAAGGGATAAGGTCTCTGCTTCATGCTATACCAAAGTGCCCTATCAGACAGCACATGCACCTTTCCTTCCTTGGTTGCACAACCTAGCACTCTGGTTCCTAAAAATACTACAGGCTCCAAAGTGATTTACTTTTATGCCAGTTGTGGGTTGACAGGCCACCAGGGTGGTTTATACACATAACCGCTTTAATCTTGTGGACTGAATAGCTGTTGTTTTTGTTCTTTTTCTGATCAATTTGGCAGGTCAAGTCAGTCAAATGGTTTCTTCATGTAGACACTGCCTTACTATGGAAATGAAAGTGGAAACATTCATCTTTGTCAGAAATTATGTCAAATTATTCAAATTTATTGGTGAATTACAGCAAACATCCCAGCTGATGAACATCGCAGTCATATGTGTTTTTAGAGAACACTATGGCTACAAAAAGATACCATTACAATGAGCTTTCCCATTCTGAAGCAAAAATGTTTGGAAAAAAGATGTAGTCTGTTATTCAAGAGAGTAACGTATTCTCATCATAAAACTTCCAACGGTGTCCAGAACTATAGGAAACAACGCACTTTCCGCGCTGTGTGCTAGGGCTGTTTCCATGCTCTCCCAGCCCTGCTCCTCTGTGCAGACCCTCATGAAGCTGTCTCTAAGACCTCTACTGTCAGTTTTCATTTTTTCTATAGACGAGACACATTAACACTGTGTCATTAGCTGCAGCACAGTATGGTGTTCACGTTATTTCTTTGCTATTCTTTACCCAGCCAACATCTCAAAATTAATGCAAGTATATCATGAAGATCTGAAATTAACTTTGTATAGCCAAAAGCAACATCCTGCTAGAAGGAGAAAAACCCATTATAAATGGGCTGGCATCTGAGCACTTGTAGATAGTTAGGACCATAAAATAACATTTCACATTATAAAATGTTGAATATAACAAAAGCTGTCCCATTGTTATTAATCAGTACTTTGTTTATGTACTGACTAGGCATAACTCAGTGGTACCTGTTCTTAGTAAGTGACAGATCCATTACCAAAGGTCACAGATAAACCTTTATTGGCTAATACTCTTAAGATGCCATATGGAACATATTAGGAAAAGAAAATAGTACACACCATTTCTCTGAACTGCTTATTAAATTTAGACTTAGTTTTTTAGAAATTATAAAAGTTAGTCACCAGTATGTTATAAAAATCTGTGCTATTCCATACACAATTGAAGAAATCCCTTGGTGGCTGCAGAGACCACTTATCAGAACAGTGGCTGCTGAGTAAGCCCGAAGACCCGACTCCAACCCTTAGAATCCATGTAAAGAGGAAATAGACACCAACTCCACAATGTTGTCCCTCTTACTCCACATACATGCTGAGGCACTTGTCTCTGACCAATATTATACATACACATGATAATAATGATTAACAAAACATTTTAAGTACAAAATTCAAGAGACCTCTTTGCAAATTTAAAACAGAAAATAATCAATATAAGGTAAAGTACACATGCAAATCTCTGTAGATACTTTAAACAATTTCTTACTACTTATTTAGAAAGAACTACTCTAGTATGCTAACAACTAAGGAATTTTACTGAAAACTGTTCACATGTTCACATACTGATATTCTACTCATATTCTGACAAATTTTAAGTACATTAAGAATCTCTTTGTGTTATAATAGCAAATGTATGTCATGAAAATATTAACATATACAGGAAAACTTCACTGTAACCCCTTATATTAAAATCAGCATCTTTCACTAATAACAATGAAGAATGATTTGACTGTAATACACAAAATACAGCGGGAGTGGCCAGTTCTGTTATAGGTCTAGTTCATTAGCGGAGCAGGCTGGAATTGTTTTCTCCAGTCTAAAAGCCTTTTACATTGGAGGAGGGGAGGGTGGAAGCGGGGGCTTTGTTTTTAAAGCATATAGGAGGTGTAACTCAAACACAGCATTAATGTCCTTAGGAGCTGCAGGTGCTAGTTTGGCTTAAAATGTGAATAATAAAGATTAGAAAGGATATTAAGATTCTAAGAGATAAGTAGAATAAAACTGGTTTTTAAAATACTTCAAGCTATAATTATAAATGGAAAAATCTTCCGTTAACCATGTTGCCACTTTCTTTTCTTTCCTGTGGGCACCACGGCACTAGCATGTAAGTAGTTATAGAAGGTAACATGTCACTGTACTCATTGTAAGTAATTAGCTGAAGTAGAGGATTAGACAGTGCCTATAATAGTTTTGAAAGGCTACAAGTCACTACTGAGCACATGCTAAAAATAACAGAAAGGATAACTAAAATAAATTTACATAAGCCAAAGTGCAAATCATACTATTTGTGCTCATCATCCTAGTCCTGTGTGTCTCATTCCTCTGACCTTTCTCCAAATGACTCACACTAACTTTTGAAAGCTTTCTCTCACACTTGCTGGCTGGAAGCACAGCTGGCAAGGGATCTAAACCTCTTCACTGGGCAAACTTGCCCTTCTGGTTTTGCCAAGAATGACATTTCCAGTGGGAAAAAAGAAGCTACTGTATGTGCCTCTTGAGACTGTATTTATCTGTGAGAATCAATAGCTCTCCCTGCTTGTTACCACTATACATCAGTACTAGAAATAAAACAAAAATAACAAAGATTCAAGCATCCCAGAGCTCTCTAAATTCAATTGTTAATTAAAGTAAGAGCAAAGCAATCAACTGAATATTTCTACTAATTTCCTGGAGAAAGACGTAACTGAGGATAAGCAGTGCCCCCTAGTGTCCAGAACTACAGACAATAGCAGCTAAAAGTACGCTGTAAATGTTAGCTGAAGTATTAAAATGACATGTATGCCATGGTTATAAATTCATCATTATTCACAATTCCTATTTTATATAAAAGGGACACAAATCATTTACTTCAGTTGAATTTGTCTAGGAATATGTGTGAGGATGTACATATGCATGCATGCAAGCACACACACACAGACAGACACAGACACACACATACACCTATACATACACTGACACAGCCAATATGCCTTTAATATTCCAGACAAGTAGGGAAAACAACTCCCCTAGAAGAACAGGCCACACATGAATTAAGTGTCAGCAGGTCCAGTAGATCACTCACTGTGAAGACATCCAATAGGCACTGCTGAGTACACAATACAGGCAGCAGGGCCCTTATGACTAAAGTGAAATGGCCACTATGAACTATAAAGGTTTCAAGCCCACCCCAAGCTGCAATTAAATCTGTAAAGAGTCCATTCCTTTCGGTAGTGGAGGTTAGAATAGCTAAACTGAGTAGAGGCTGATTTTGAAAACACTGTAACTTAGTGTACATTCTGAATAATTAATCTTGAATATTAAGTAAATTAGACATCTCTTATAATAATATACAATATAATTGGCATAATTTTATGGAACTTACATTGGGATATATTTTTCTAATACATTTTATATATGGAAAATCTTAAAAGTTATATCTAAAGGTAAATAAGGTATGGAGAGAGTGACACTGTAGTAAAAAATGAAGCCAGCTTTTCAGTTTGTGAATTACTTTATTTATTTATCAATAACTTTTTTTTTTTGGTAAAAGAACCAGTAAATGCGACAAAAAGGAAAGCATCTATGCAAATAAAAATGCAAGAAAGCAGAAAAAAGATAGGAGGATTGGATGTTGCCTCTCAAAGAAACCACTGATGAAAACAAAGAGGAAAGACTATCGCATAATTTTATTTGCAAAAGAAAAAAAATTACAAGGCAAAGAAAAGTTCAATGCTATTGAAAGTATTCATTGTATAAAAATTCACTTGTGAATCGCTTTTCAACACAGAACAATAATGCAGACACTAATAGATTTACAGTTTAGAAAGCAAGAAGCATAATTATGCTTTTATGAAGAGTCCTATGTGCATTTCAGTTGTTTTGTTTTTAAGACGAGGGTGGTGCAAATGCAACACTTTATAAGGCCCACAAAAATATTTAAAAAGTAGGTGAACATTTAAGCTTTATCATAATCCTAAGACAGAAACGGGAACTTTAATGTTGTAAATTTTTAAAAAGTTCTAAAATACTCAATACTACTTAAGGAAAAGTTTATCTTTGGTAGGACCTAAAAATCTTAGAGATTTAAAGAATAACAAAATACCCTTCTCATTTGTAACACCATTTCCCTAATATGCAGAAGGAAATGAAACAAAAGCAGGCATTTCATATTAGTTATATTAATGCAAACTATTGGCAAAATAAAAATTATGAGACTTTCCTAAAAATCTCTTCAGTTTTATCCGTGTCAGCACCTGAAGCCACCTCCTTAGACAGGTGACTGTGCAAAGTGAGGCCTGAGCGTGTGTCATGGAGGCTTCTGCAGAGTGACACTTGCAGCTGGGCTACTGTGACTGCCACTAAGCAAGTGACTTCTTGCAACTCTTCAACAAGCTAGAGCATTACATAGAGAAACTATGTTTGCTTACACTTTTAATAAAATTTTATTTTCACAGGCATTTACAGTTTCCATCTTTCTTCAACTATCACTGATGATTTTCAAGTCATGTGAGAGTTCTAACAACCATGTCAGTTGCCCATATTAAGTCTGTAGTTCCCAAGGAAAAGAGCCAGGTTAGCTCTACAGGCTAATGTCACTAAGAAAGGCTTTCGGAGATAAACATTGAGAATGTTTTATTTGCCCCAGAACAGTTCTGCATGTATTGGTTTAAGGGATGAGAGCTGAAATATTCATATTCCTGATATTCTCGCTGTAGAAACAGGGGAAGGGAAACGGGTCTGCAGCTGCTATGTGAAAGGGAACAGACAAAGCTGTGTGCAGCCTGGGGTTAGCGTCTCACACAGCTGGGCAGCAGAAGTGATTTGGAACCCTGAGCATCTCTCAAAGGTCAAAAGGAAGACGCTCGCCATCCATAACCTCTGCTGTCTGCGTTCACAGCCATAATGATGGTTTGTTTCTTTCTGTAACAACTTAGAGAAAAGACTGGAAAAATGTATATGCAGGTGCCAAAGAAGGTCCAATTCTAAATCACAAACTTCCACCGTTAACTTCCTAAAGCCTCTGTAAAATGATCAAATATAATTCTGGAGACACGTGGGTTGGAAACACCTACCAATGGAAGGAGTCTTATAAAATTCTGCTAAGTAGAAAAATAATACAACATATAAATAGCTTCAAAATAAGGCATTTCCTTGATATATTTATTCAAATTTCTGATTAGTACCCAACGCTTCATATATATGGGTACAAACATTTTCATATTAAATAATTACTATATAATTAGTAACTATAGAACAAATTACTGAACAAAATAAAATCAACAACTCTTAATATACCAATAGTCTTATTGAAGATGATTAAACTATAGAACATTTTCACAGATGGTTCCAAGTTAGAAAGAACAAACAGGGTGTAAGGCATTTATTAGTTTTCTGATCATATTTCTTTTCTAATAGACCTACACAGCATCTGGAGATTCACATACTTATAACCAAAGCTACTGTTTGCTTATTAGCCAATGTACATTATCTTCGGGCAAGGGCTAAGAAGTAATAATAAAAGTAAAAATATAATATTATTCAGAAGTTAAATTTTAAAATATCAGATTAAGTTAACACAAATAATAGGTTTTGTTATCATAGTTTCTCTCTCCTCTCTCTCTATCTCTTTCTCTCTCTTTCTCTCTCTCTCTCTCTCTCTCTCTCTCTCTCTCTCTCTCTCTCTCT
>OU015758.1:35864423-35925699 GCA_907169655.1 Acomys percivali
TCTCTCTCTCTCTCTCTCTCTCTCTCTCTCTCTCTCTCTCTCTCTCTCTCTCTCACACACACACACACACACACACACACACTGAACTTTGTTGTCCTTAGTGACCACCCCTCTCCCCCAGAATCTACTCTTATCTTGTTATATCTAAAAAAAACTAGTAACTTCACAGAAAGTAGAGTATATCTCTTTTAACTGAAGTTTTTAATGTTTGATTTTCCTGAAAAATCCTAAAAATTGGAGCTTTCACATATGATATTAAAAACAAATTTACCATTAAAATGCAAGTTTTAAAGATGAATTCTCCAATTCAGGTTCACAAGAAAACTTAACTCCATGGTTTAAATCTGGGAAGAAACAATAAAGTGATTTTGCACAAGCTGTATGACAGCACACTTTCCTGACTCATGGGCACATTGGCAGTTCTTGTAGCTGCTCCTGACCACGTGGACTTAGGCGTTCAGCCCCAGAGAGATTTACAGGGAATTCCTGAAGAGCCATAACATTGTTGGTTGTATACAGCCAGTGGGTTTTTTTTTTTTTTTTTTTTTTTTACCTATAAGGAGAGGTATTCCCCAGCATCAGAATTATTTTGTGTGATCACAGATTAAACACACACAGTCTCTTCGGAGTCTGGAGGTGAAGCGTTCCTGTCCACTCAGGAGAGTTCATAGCCAGTGGAAGCTCAAGCTACATACCTGTTCGTGCAGCTTTGCAAGTCTGGTGCTTGTCATTAGCTACAAGCAAATTATGCAAGATGAGGCACATTCTATTTTACTTGGTAAAAATGTACATTTTATCGCTGTATTTCTGGGACATACAATTGCACCAAACTTGTTTTGAATAAAAAAGCTGCAAGGGAATTTCTGCTTCCACAAATTGGATTCAGTTTTGAAGAGCTGTTTTAAGGACTCAAGGTGGTTTTCTAGTTTAATATATTTATGTCTTTTCATTGGCGTCTTCATAAATTTTTTCTCAAAGAATATCAAATTAAATCAAATGATCAAATCACAATCATGCCATATTAAAAGTAGGATTTATGTGCAACAAAATGATTAAGAATGTTAAGCACTCCTTCAACTCCTGTCAGACACACGTCCTTCACATTTCCATAAGCCGTTAACATGAACAGCAATACTGTTTATGGATATTGACTGGACAAATGCCATGGAATTATGTATATGCTTCTTTCATGCTATAGATTTTTATAGGGCATCTTAACATAATAAATGACACTAACAATTTAACAATGTTATCTCTAATATTTTATCAAAGTATACAAAACAATTATTAAAGTAGAATTGTTATGGCTGAGTAGTATTACTGAGTAAAATACAGATACCACATTTTTTTTTCTCTTAGGCTTAATTTTAATTCTTTTTACAGTATTCAGAAGCAGTGGCCTATCTAATGAAAATAAAACAGCATAAAAGTTATCTGCATTGTAGCAGGTGCTGCTAAGCTTGCTTCGTAAAGACACTGAGGACTTTCAGAGTCAAAGTTTCATCCTCAACAGCCAAATAGCTAAGTCCAGTCAGGATATTTTCCTAAGTCTTTACATCCCATAGGAACTCACAAAGGCTCCGAGGGAGCGGCATGGTCTGCAGGAATGTAAATAGGGCAGAGGTAATGAGCATTTTTTAAAAAATAATTAACTGTATAGACAAACATGTTGCTGGAAAGACAGTATAAGGACGTGCCAATAATTAGTAAGTTATATAACTTTCACTGCTCATATTTCACAGATTTGCTTGAAGCCTTAATCTCGAACTCCAGCCTCTTTTGTAACATTACAATATGAAATGTATCCTATTGCTAACGGATATGGGGGTCCTCTTCCGGTCTGCCTGGCAGGTTTGCATGACCCATGCCACCAGGGCCAGTGCTGCTCAGCAGCTCCAGGAAAGCCCCTGTGGAGCACGGACTCACAGTGGGAGAAGCAAGAGTTCCTGTTTCCTAATAAAGCAACACACACTCCACTGAAGCCAATACAGAGGGTACTGTTCTGCAAACACTAGTACATTTTTGTTTATGTCTAGGTTTGGGACCACCTTTAAAGAAAATGGCTTTAAGGAGGAATGAAAATACATTGACAAACAAAAATAGCACAAGATAACTGGTATATACTCTGTCAGTTTTCTTTTGCAAACAAAACATAATCTAGTGTTCAGTGAAAACTGCAGAAACATCCAAATTCAGAGGAGGAACAGCAATCTTGTCCTCTCAGACAGGATCCACACTTCTCTGAATAAAAATTGAGACGTCTGCAGTTAAGTTTCGCCTTCTCCCTATAATGTTTGAGATGATCCCACTGTAACAGGGTCTCCCAAGAAAAGAAAAGTGATCAATGCAAGAACACATCAGGCAGCCTTGGACAGGGCAATCAATGCAAGAAAGAACCTTGCCCAGGGCCTTATGCAAATAGAATCACGTCCTGCAACCTGGGGAGGGGACATGCGCAATAGATCAATTGGATCTAAAAAAAAAAAAAAAAAAAAAACCCTCAGCTCTCTCAGCTTCAGACAGTAAATACATACTGATGGAGAGCTCACATTTCCTGTGAATTCTTAAAATGGGTTACTGTTTCATAGCTAGTTTAAAACTCTTCGTGGGATCTGGAGAAAGTATCAGGGGGAAATATTCAACTTCACTCTTAAGTCAGTAAAAATAAAATTCCTATTTCTTGAAAATTGGCAGAGCTGGATTTTGCTAACACTTCACATGACTTAACTTTTATTTATGAATAGAAAATAGGAATCTAAGAAGCATACACAATCTTGGGTAATTCTTGAATAAAAATAAAAGAAAGAAAATGTAGAAGAAATAATTCAAAATACAAAAGTAGTTATTCTCAGTTAAAAACTGGTTGGATTTGAAGAAGTAGGGTGAGTTTTCCCTTTAAAGGTAATGTCTATTTCCCCAGAAATCAGTCTCAATTCTGAATAGGATGTACAGAGACTCTGAAAATGAGTTAGCAGACAACGTTAATACACAAAGCTTTATTCCTGCCAAGGGTTCTAACAAGAAGCCAGGCCTCATAAGGCTGCGTCACAAATGCCCCAACGTTAGGGCTTCAAAGAAGTATTTGAGGGTGAAATTTTCTCTGAATATTTTAAATGTTGTTTTGTTATATATCAACGGTCACTTATCTTAAACAGCCTTTCTAAGTTAAAATATTTAGTAAGAATTATAATGCCTTAAACTATAACAAAAGCATTAAGAAGCAAAAAGAAAGCACAGCAAAGAACTTTCGTCTTCATTGCCTTCCACTCTGCAACAGTTGTGGATACATTTTATCAGATTTTAACAAATACTTCTAATTAAAGACAACTATCTATTTCCTTTTGCTACTTACTTTGGGTAGTACTGATTTCCTAACTCAAACATCATATAAAATATGAACATCATGGCTTATTCACAAAGTCAACAAGTTTAGGTTGCTCACTTGGCAGTTGAAAGAGCACAGGCATCTTAAGATGGTGGCTTGTTAAGTTGAGGGAGAGCAATGGCGCCAAGCAGGAAAGTGGAGCACAGAGTGTGCCTCTTCATTTCTACATTGGGAGACCTATGCGTCACTGTAGACAGAGTAGCTCAATGTGCCAGTCAAATGCTTGGTCCTCTTTCTTATACTTACAGCTTTAGAAAAACTTTAGTATTTTCCACGGTGGAAAGTACAGACATTAAAAAAAAATCAAAGTAATATAATACTCTTTTATTGCTTTTCAAGCATTAGGTAGCAAAGTATTTATAAGTGATAAAGGCAGGAAGCAGTAAGTTAATTACAGAGACCCAAATGTTTCCTTTGCTGCCTTTCTACCTCAAATACAAGAGTAGTGAGCATCTAGAACTCACAGTGAAGTGCAGCTGGCAGCTTATGATATATAACATAAAAAGGATCAACTATGGTTTTACTTATTATAATATTTAAAACCTATTTTCTCACATTGATAGAAAAATGTGAAATGATTTTAGCACATTACTATCTGATATTGATGCTTATTTTCATCATAATAGAAATCAAATAAAATTCTATCCTACCTAATATAAATCTGTATACCATGTGCACTTCTTGCTTTTAAAAACATAACTAAGTTTAAAAAGCAGGTGTCATATATGTTTAGTTCACTGAAAAATGTTCTTTATTATCATTACTTCATGAAGTTAAGTAAAACAGTAGAAGAAAGTGTCTCTTTTGAGTAAATCCATTGACTTGAATTTTAGTCATGGCTTTGACCCCTGCGAAAACTTTCTAAGTTCTTTAACCTTTCAGAGTCCTTGTCTATAAAGCAAGAGCCATCACACCACCCTCCTAACTAGCTAGGTGATGCTTTACGGCCAGGCCTATTATATCTTAATCTTGTGTTCTCTTGGAGCAGTGATACAGTACAGTGGTGATGAGCATGGGCCTTGAGCTAGAAAACCCAATGTAAAATTATAACTCCACCATTTATTACTTGTATGATCTTAAACAAGCTATTTAATATTTGAAGTGTGTTTATTCCCTTATATGGAAGTGAGGGCGATACAAGTTTCTACATCATAGGCTGCTAGAGAGACTACATGAAGTAATGTTTCTAACGCACTTGGAGCAAAGGCCTAGTACTTGGCAGAGAATATGTTGCACAGCTATTAGTTACACACATCAATAATAATGATGGAAGAGATTGCTTTAACAGAATCAATTCTACTTAGTTGGTATTAGAAGATAAATATTGTATCTGTTTTGGTATGGGCAATTTAGACAGCTGTCTATTTATGGCAAGAATGAGCCCATTATGGGCTTAGTTAAGACAATTCATTCCTTTCTAGATCTTTGTAGAGTTTTCAGTTTTCTTCTGCATAAATCCCTCATATAAAAACAAATTCAATATTTAAATATAACTAATATAGGAGTGATTATTATAAAAATTCCTCATTTTTTTCTATCTCCATTAGTGCAGGTGATTAGGTAAAAGCTATGCTTGGACACTACATACATCCATAAAGAAGTTAAAAAACTGCAATAATAAATTATCATGTAATTAGAGAAATGTAGAGTTTTCTGAAGCACATGAAAACCCAGAAGTTATCATAAGGATAAGTCACTAAGGTTAGAAAAACAGGACTAAATAAAATGCCAAATTAGTAGATAATTCTAATGAAAACAAAGCAAAACATGAAATCTTGTCAGCACATCAAAAAGATGGAAAATTATGATCAAATTTGAGCTACATCAGGAGTGCAAAGACAGTTCAAACATCTACAAATCAGTAAGTGAAACGTATCACACCAAGATAATGAAGGGTAAAGAACATAATTACTACCTAAATAGACACACAAAAACACTGAATGAGATGTAATGTCCCTTCATGATAAAAACTCCAGCAAGGAACATATCTTTTTTTCCTTTTATTATAGCGATATAATTATAATATAATTACATCATTTAGCCCTTTCCTTTCATCTTTGCAACCCCTCCCCTCTTGTACCTCCCCTTGCTCCCTTTAGAATTCATGGTCCCCTTTTCACCAACTGTTGTTCCATGTATAGACATAAATGCTTCTCACGATAAGCTGCTCAGTCGGCAAGAGCTGTTCAGTAGATCCACTGGGGTTGGGTTACACAACTACATATTCACTGGTTCTTGTTTTCTGTAACAGTCTCCAGTTTTTTTTTAAAAGAAATTCCTTTATTAGGGATGAGAACAACACTTATCCATGGATATAAGGACACGTATTTAGAGTGTAGTTAGAGATTACTCTGGCTCAATAAAGTGGTGGTTGTACATTCTTCTCCAAGATGGAATACTTTACTAGCCCTAGGTCGTTAGTTAGCCTTGATTTCTAGTACTAGGCATGGTTTCATTTTTGTTGAGCATGCAGTAAGTCCAATTAGAGAACTGCTTATTACTGTCAAGGTGTGAGTGACACTACTGCACTCTTAGAGTTATCATGCCATGGTTTTTTTGTTTTTGTTCTTTTAGTTCATAGGATCATAGCTGGGTAAGGGAGGGCTCTTAGTTGTCGCTCTTCTTTGGAAGCTGGTATGGATCCTTCTGGTACTATGAAAGGTAGTCCTCAAGGAAGAAGCATTCAGGTCAATTTCAGCTCATGGGTTTCTGGACCCTGTGTCTGAAGTACAGGGTGTCTTTAGCAATAGGGATTTATCTAAAAGGAACATATCTTAACATGATAAAAACTGCATTTGATAAATCCAAGCCAAGTCAAACTGAAGTTAGCAAAGGTGAAAAATTTATCCTAAGATCTGGAACAAGACAAATACATCCACTGTGATAATTTTGTCAAGTTGGCAGAATCTGGAGTCACCACCGGGGAGATGGTTTTCTGGGCAAGCCTGTGGAGAACTGTCTTGACTGCTCTGCGGGCAAGATAGGAAGTCCCACCAACCTGTGGGTAAGTCCATTCCCTAGGCAGAGGGATCCTGGTGAACCTAGACTGCATACGATTGAGAAGGTGAGCTTCTTACTGTGGATGCAATGTAACGAGCTGCCTCTAGCTCTTCCTGCTGTGATGTCTGCCACCACAGTGATGGATTGTAAGTTTCAACCTAGAGCTGGAATTAGGCCTTTCCACTCTAAGTTGCTTTTGTCAGAATATTTTATCACAGAAATAAAAGATAAACACTTTCATCATTCATATTCAAAATAGCACTAGAAAAACAGAACTACTAGAAAAGAAAAAGGAGTAAGGAAAATTATCTGTTTGCAAGTGAAATTATTTTATGCATTAAAACAACCTAAAGACTCTACCAAAACAGGAGTGGTTTTATAAATACCAGTATATTTTCAGGATATAATTATCAACATTAAAAATGTGTGTGTGTTGGTTACTTTTCACATCGCCATGACAAATACCTGACAGAAACAACTTAGAGAAGAAAGGTCTATTTAACTTATGAAATCATCATAATTTCAGTACATCAAATGTGAGAGACTGGTACAGGGCTTCACCACAGTGAGACTGTATGATGGAGGCTCCTCACATCTCAGAGAACAGGAAAATAACGGAGATCTAGACCCAAACGAGAGGCAGATGTAATCCATGTTAGCTGGCTACTTCCCATTCCCAGATCCCACAACTTCCTCAAACACGATCACCAGCTGAGAAGTAAGTGTTCATATATATGAATGTTAGGGTCAACTTACACTCAAGTCTAACAAATCAGCAGTACTTCAACGCGAAAAATAAGAAAATGACTGACAAATGAAGAAAACCATTCCATTCACAATAGCTACACATAATACAACACCATGCAACACATTATAGTACTGAGAAAGTTATTTATGACAGGAAGTAAAAGCTCTATGTAAGGAAAACTATATATAATTTGTCTGTCCCTCCCTTTTTTCCCAACTTGACACAAGCTAGAGTTTTCTGAGAAGAGGAACCTCAATTGAAGAAAAGCCTGTATCAGATTGCCCATAGGCAAGTCTACAGGACACTTTGTTGGTACGGGAAGTCCCACCCATTGTGTGGTACCATCTCTGGGCTGGTGCTACTGGATGGCATAAGAAAGTAGGCTGAACATGCCTTGGGGAGCAAGCTAGTAAGCGGAACTCCTCCATGGCCTCTGCTTCAGGGTCTGTCTCCCAGGTTTCTGCCTTCGGTTCCTGACCTGACTTCCCTTCATAATAGACTGTGACAAGGAAGTGCATGACAAATAAAATTTTCCTCTCTGAGTTGCTTTTGGTCCTGTGGTGCAAGATATTTGAGCCCATAGTGAACTCCAAAATTGTGACTGGCAAAGCTTATTTCTTGTTGTGGTGTGGCTCAGACTTAACACACACCTTTAACCCAAGAGCTTTCTGTTTCTTGTAAACAAGTAGTTGTGGCGTGGCTCAGCCCTAGCACATACCATCAACTATTTCTCTAAGCAAAAGTTAAATAAAGCCAGCTGATTTTCAAGCAATGTCAAGAGGCAGAATAAGCAACAGGTTGACATAAGAAAACACAGAAGGAGGGACATTGAATTGAAGGGTATTAAAGACAGTGTGGAAAAGAAGAAGGGCCCTTTTCCTTCTGGGGACATTGCTGAGTAGGAAGGTCAGCTGGGTGATTTCTCTGCCTCTCCAAGCTTAGAAGGCTTTTACCCCAGCATCTGGCTACTCAGTCTTCATTGGTAAAATTGGATGTTCATTTCGGATTTTTCAACCCCCCCAAAAAAATAACCACCAGTCATAGGGTTTATCACAAGACCAGAAGGCAAACTAAGACAGTATTTATG
Organism: Acomys percivali; assembly: GCA_907169655.1. Classification (NCBI taxonomy): domain Eukaryota; kingdom Metazoa; phylum Chordata; class Mammalia; order Rodentia; family Muridae; genus Acomys; species Acomys percivali. The sequence continues at coordinate 35,872,644 of OU015758.1, forward strand.
AAAAAAGAACTGAAGCAAATGCACATACATGCAAAAACACGACTATATCCATAGACTGTATCAATCAACACTGTTAAAATATCCATTCTATGCAAAGCAGTCTATAAATTCAATGCAATTTCCTACCTAAATGTCAATGATGTTCTAGAACCAGAAGGAAATGATTCTAAAAATTATAAGAAAACAAAAGCAAACAGAGGGGGAAAAAAAAAACTTCTGAGGAGCTAAAATCATCTTGAGCAAAACAAATGAGGCAGAAGGCTTCCTAACTTCAAAAATACCAAAAGGCTTGCAAGTCAAAGTATCATGATTATAAGGGCAAATATTTATAGATTATTGGTAGGAACAATGCTTGTTTAGTAAATTAGAGGTTGTAGATTTTCCTCCTAATTTGTAGCAGATGGAGGTCACTACCAAAAAAACCCAAAAAAACCCAAAAAAACAAAACACAAAAAAACCCAAATCAAAACAACAACAAAACAACCCACAATCAAAATGCAGAATTGTAGAGCCCAGCCTCAATTGATAAATTTATAAAACATGCTCACCCCTAAGGCTCAGTGAGCACTGAGGTAGAATGTGTTGAAAAATTAAAAGAGCCAGAGGGCCATAGAGTTTGCTGTGAGATTATGTTTAAAGTACAATAAGAAACACCCCCATAAAGTCTTACCAGTATGACTGCACAAACATGAGCTGAAAAGGATGATACCAACAAACATGCCAAATGGAGGGGGGAAAGCCCACAAGGACTGAATCCTACACAAAGAACCACAGGCAACTTAGTAAATCTGAGTATGGGAAAAGTGGTCTTTCTTAGAGAAGAAAACACAACCTAGTTGTCCACTGCCAAACAGCATTGAAAACATATATACAAGTAACATTATATGGCATCAACTTACTTATAGGAATATATGTATATACAAATCCATAAATGCATGCAATAACAAGGAAAAGGCTAAGATTTGAAGGAGAGAGAGGAGGAATATATGGGAAGGTTTGGAGGTAGGAAAGGGAAGGGAGAAATGCTGTAATTAAATTACTGTTGAAAAGAAACCTCACATAACAGAAAAAAGTATGAATGTGGCATAAAAACAGATGTGCATACCAATAAGAGAAAACAGAGAAGCTAGAAGCAAATTATTATCTCCACGGCCAACTGATTTTCAAGCAATATGCTAAGAACACAGCGTAGAAAGGGGGCTTATTTAAAATTTGTACAGGGGAAGTGGACATCTACAAGAAAGAAGAAGAATGAAACAGATCTTCTCTCTTACTAACTACAGCTAGCTATAGTCGTTAATCCAAGAACACCAATGGATATGCCAAACTAGATAGGGAAAGCCCATGAGAGCTCAACCCTACACTAATCATAATTTATCATGAAAGAATATAACCCACACCAATTTTAAAAATTAGATGTTCTCTATGCAATGCAAACATTCTTCTTTTATAAACTACATATGTTGAGAGCAGGAGAAAGAATTTTCCAATGAAGAGTTACCTAATAGCAAATGGTCAGCCCTGCAACCCCAAATACAAGTAACACTATACGTACTCAACAGGTTATATGGGAATAGATACATATAGACAAATGCTTATATGCATGCAATAACAATTAGCATACAAGAGGCCGTGAACCTGACAAAGAACAGGAAAGAATAGTACATGCGGGTATGGAGGGGAGATGGGAAGGAAGAAATGTTGTAATTAAATTATAAAATCTCAAAAAAAAAAAAAATCCTACACATACACACCAAAATAAGTAGGTGTGAAGGAAAAGAGAAAACCATCAAGAACCTGGGCTGAGGAAGGGCTTTTTGGAGGAGACACGAGAAGCAGAGGAAACAAAGCAAAACGATTCATATCCCAATGGAAACCCTTGGCTCAGCATGGAAACATTAGAGCACGTGCGCATACAGACTCCAGAGTGGGAGAATACTGCAGGTAATCTCCCTCAGAATAATCCACAATATATATTAAGAATTCAAGTCATTTTACAGTAAGGAATAAAGAATTAACCTGATTTTAAAATAGGCAAGAGACACGAATAGAAATTCCTCAAAAGACGACATACAAATGGCCAACTGCTATATGAAAATGTTTAAAATCACTAATTATCATGAAAATGCAAATAACAGGCACAATAAGCTGGAGCCAAGTGTAGTAGGCCTGTAATCCAAACTAGTCAGTTGTCTGAGACAGGAGGATCAGAAGTTGTTAAAAGCCTGCCTGGGCTGCAAAGTGAATTCAAGGCCAATGATGTCAACTTAACACTGTTTCAAAAGGAAAAATAAAAAAGAGAGCTAGGGCCATAGCTTAGGGCCGAGTGCTTGCCTAGCATGCATAATGCCCTAGGTAAAGGGTACAGTACTTGAATAAAATGAAATGAAGCCCAAATGAGATAGCATTTCACTCCTGAAGAAACAACTATTGCCCCAAATTCTGAATTCAACAATATATTTTCTGAATATAACAGAAAAAAAAAAAAAAAAAAAAAGGAGAGACCCTGCATGAGGTCTGCTAGGAATGTAAAGTGCTTCATGCATTACAAAAAAAAAAAAAATCAGTACACTGTTCCTCAAGAAACTCAAAACAATCATATATTCTGATGTCAAATTATACCAAAGACATAACCTGTACTCCCAGGTTTGTTGTAGTCATAATACCCAAGATATTAAAAAATTATATATATATATAATATATATATATATAGGTTTTGAATGAGGAAGAAAATTATGGTATATGTATGCAACAGTGTGTTATTTTACCAGAAACGAATGAAATTCCATCATCTGTGCCAACATGTAACATGAAGGCACTATGGCAAGTGACGTGAGCGTATGCTCTGACTCATGCAGAAGGCAGAACTGTGGGTGATGTGAGTTAGAATGGAGTTGGAAGACAGATACAAACTACATGTGGACAGGAGAAGTTGGTTCTACTGTTCTAGAACCTAGTAATATAGTCTACAAAACAGCTACATTGTAAATTACCAGAAAGGTTAAAAAGATTCCTAACATTCATATGCTATTTGTTCCAATAGAAATGGCCCAATTAGGCCATTACATATCATATCTATCTATCAAGTTATCATACAACATGCCATCAGTATGTATAAAATTGTAAATCAGTCAAAAAGAAAATAAAGTCATTTCCATTTGTATATTATAATGTTATTTTTTGGTAGGTATTTGATAAGGGGAAAGAAATGAAAAGGTCTAACTTTAACAAAGGGAATGAATGGTCATCCTTCTAAGGGGAGAGAAAACATGTATGAAGATGATGATGAGGATATAGAGGATTCAAGGTCATCTTGAACAACTTACTTAGGCCCTGCCTCAAAACAACAGCAACAACAATGAGAAGGAGGAGGAGGAGGAGGAAGAAAGAAAAAGAAGAAGAAGAAGAAGAAGAAGAAGGAGAAGGAGAAGGAGAAGGAGAAGGAGAAGGAGAAGACAGGGAAAAATGCAGCTTAGTGTTAGCCTAATTACCTAGTATGAATGACCTCTAGATTCAATGTCTTGTTACCAAAAAGCAAGATAACTAAATTTACCTCTTAAAATATTAAGAGAATCCAGAGGCAGTGGTGCATGCCTTTAATCCCAGAACTTGGGGGAGACAGAGGCTGGTGGATCTCTGTGAGTTCAGGGCCAGCCTGATCTATAAAATGAGTCCAAGATAGCCAAGGCTAAACATGAAAACCTGTCTAAAAAACAAACAAATAACACCCCCAAACAAAAAACTATTATGAGGCTTAAAAGACTACCAGATGCGGAATACCACCTAAGCATATTTGATATTGGTGAGGGGCATGAAGATGGTACCACCACCTTATGCTCTATAATACCTTGAGACGTAACTAATGCTACTAGGAAGGTGCATCTTCAATTTCAGACACTACCATGAACTGCTTAGCACGGGATTTGACCCAGTCATGTCTTGAGAACTTTTGACTGCCTGACACAGTCTATAAAGACAGAAGTGAGAGGTCTCTTTGAGAGTGAGAGAGAACTCTTCAGAAAGCATACAGCTATGGAAGTATCTGTCCTGGCAATCTACAATAAGATCTTAGAGAAAAATGCAAATGTAACCAAATGTTAGTTTATAATACACAAATGGCATCTAATGTATTAATGTATTTTAATATTTAGACATGGTATAAATATATTTAGTCTTGAACAGATGCCTCAAAATGTGTAATAAAAGCAAAACTGAAAAATTGAGGGTGATCTTGCAACAGTGGTAAAAACTTTGCTTACACTGTTAGTGTTATTACTCCTGCGAGTTTTCCACAGGTGAAATGAACAGTGACATAGTGGAGGCAATAAGTAAACAAGTGAAATCAGCACTCTGTCTCTGTACTTTAGACATCAGGCTGCTTCCTCATAACAGGCTACTAGAAAACTTTTATAATAGTAACATTTATAGTTATAAAACACTCCTGATGCCTTATCAAGGCGGGGGGAAGCAAGATTGGGAATTTCTACCATTGGAGAAAGTTCAACAAGTTTTATTTTTATATACAGTGCCTGCGAATGAGGCTAAGCAATGACAGATGTGACAAGATAGATATCAAAGTTTGTGCATGTTTAGGAATAATCTGAGCATATTACAAGCAGGGATGGTTTTTAATCATCGAGGTCCACAATGAAATAAAGAGCGACTGACAGGAACTGTTACTGCACTCTAATGCAGATTATCTGTGGAAGGGCACAGTAAGAACCATGCCTGGAATGTCACTCTCGGCATATCCTGATGGCATTTACAGGGGACACTAAATTTTAGCCCAGGAGGTAGCACTGTGATAGGTTAAGGCTTGAGAACAGAGGTTCGCCACCTTCTTAATATCGCATCCCTTTAATACAGCTCCTCATACTGTGGTGACCTCCCAACCACAAATTTATTTTCACTACTGCTTCATAACTGTAATTTTGCTACCGTTAGGAATCACAATGCAAATATCTGTTATTTGATGATGCTGAGGTTTTCAACCCACAAGTTGAGAGTTGCTGCTTAAGAGGCTGTTAAGTGGAATTAACAAGTTATCTATATGAAATGTAACATTTATATAATTCCTGATTGTGTCATGGTTCTTCTTGCTGATGGTAGTTTATTATATATATGTGTAATAATATAAATGAATATATATAAAAAATGAAAAAGATAATTATAAAAAGGGGGCACTAAAAAAGGGGGGCACTGATTTTGGAGGACCTGAATCCTTTATTATGGAGTTCAAGTTTGAATTTCCCCCCCCCCAAAATTGAATGTTAAAACACTACACCTAGGATAATGGTATGAGGAAGTGGGGTCTCTTGTTTGGAAACTTAGAGATGATTTTATGAAACTCAAATCCAGACAATGGGATTAGTATTTTTAGGAAAAGGTGAAAGGACTGCGTGACTGAAAGTGGCCATCAGCAGGGCCTCTATTAACTAGGACATCGACCTTAATCTTCTGAGTCCACACAATTATAGCAGATTGTTCTTTAAGTCATAAAGTCTACAGAGGTTCTACTATAATAACCCAAATAAATAAATATTTAAATAGGTGAATGAATTTCTAAAGGATATGAGACTTTATTCATATTGATACAAAGAGATTTCTTAGCTATATTACTCTATTTACTAAGTAATTTACATTACTTGTTCTCACACAAACCCGAAATTTCAGTGTCATAAATAATACATGCTGTGCACTCATTGAGGTCTCTAAATGCTCATCGTTTGTCTCTCTCTGTTACCTGGCCCCTTCTGGTTCTGTCCTGCAGCTTGTCATGGATATTCTGAACTGATCTGAGTGTCATTGTTCTCAACACAGCAGCTTATAGCATACAGTTGAGAGAACTTTATACATAGATACGTCTGATTTTATCATCTATCTATCATCATCTATCAATATCTATCATTTACCTTTCTGTCTGTCTATCTATCTATCTATCTATCTATCTATCTATCTACCTAATTAGCTATCTATCAGTCAATCACCAAAAACCATCTGTGCCAGGTTAATAAGTATGGTAGAAACCAACAAAAATAGGGGATTTATTTATTCCTTATCAATTGTGAAAAAGAGATGATGAGGTGACTTCAAGCAAAAGATACCTTTGTATTAGAGAGCAGGGGTGAAATAGTTGGTGAAATGGAAGCCCATACAACTGAGAACTTAGTTTACATGAGATTAAAGCAAAAACCTAAAATTTTTCTCATAAATAGCAGAATAAAAATATAAGCTCATCTACAGAAACAATTTTCTTTAGTATTTAACTCCAGAGCAAATTTACTATATAGATTGTTTTTTATGTTGGGGTTAACACAACTTCCTGGCTGTCAGCCCACTTCTCAATTATCCTGTTATATTATTGTTTAATGTCTTGTGTTTGGGTTGTTATCTTCCTGATGCCAGAGATGATATTTCAATGTTTCTGGTGTACATGTACAAAGTAGGCAAGCTCACCTGAATAAGTGAATGGTCACCCTTCCATAACAGCAATGAAAAAAAAAATCTTTTTTGTCTTGAGGGCATAAATTCAAGTTCAAGTCCAACTCTAAGAAGCCATTTCCAGGAAATCACAATTGTGGGTCCAGATGGCTTTACTGTGAAATTGATTCATTCACTGAAACAGGACTGAGTACGCGTGTGCTGTGTGTGAAGTGCTGGGCTCAAACTAACACCTGTACAGTAAGCTTGTTAAAAATGAAACACAAAGAATGTGAGATGAGAGAGAGAAAGCATACGTACCCTGGTGACATCTCCAGCTTTAATAATTAGTATTATATAATCATATAGCCCCAGAAGAGGAGCATGCTGTGACTCTGGGCCAGAGAGTTTCAGACATATAACTGATCATCCTGACTCTCAGGAAAGAAAGAAACGAACAGGACAGCCTCGCTCCTGCCAAGGAAACTTGGTAACGTGTATCAAGGAAGAGCTCTGAGTACTGAATGACCTCACGCTCAGCTTTTCACTCCTTCCCGTTCTGACTTAATCTACGAAATTGTATCTTAGTTTGCTGTTGTTGACTGCTACTCTTACAGCCTCTTTCTTTCCTATGAAAACGTCTGTACTTGTTGGCAGTGGTAACACGACCCTTATTTTGTTAATACTTGACCAGTGACAGACCCTGGTATTTTTTTCTGTACTCTCTTGTAAGGAAGTGATAGGAAGTTTACAGAGGGAAAACTGTTCAGAACTAAACACTGTGTTCATTTTGTAGTTAGCACTGATTTCTTTCTCTGGATATCTCTTGATCAAAAGCTGGCGAGCTCACCTGCGCTGTGCACCAGTGCCGGCCCTTGTAGCCGACTGTCTTCTGAAACCATGCTGAGTGCTCATAAAGAGCTCTTCGCACAGATCTGGTTTCCCTCTTTGCTCCCTCAAGCCACACCTTCACATGGATTCAGTATGGTTTAAATTTGAGGTCTACTTGACTACTGTGAGTTAATTTGAGTAAAATATTTAATAAGGATAAGCCCTAAGCCTAAGGTAGAAGCTAAACAGCTTGTATTACAAAATACACCTTTCAAAAGCTCTTTTCAATTTTAGATATAAAATCACAGGTATCAGCATAGTTAGGTATTTCATTTATAAGAATTTATAATGATTTATCATTTTAAGACCATAAAAACAGCAAAAAAAAAAAAAAGTTCCTGTTTAGCTAGAACATGTTTTTCTACAATCCTGATGAAAACATTACAATAGAAAATCATACTTTCACATTATGGTATAAGATTTGTCATTGCGCTAGTATATCAAATATTGAGAAAGAAATGTTTCTTGGCTAAAATTTCATTATTTGGGCATGGCTGTACATTCCTATACTCTTAGTGATCAATAGACAATGCAAGTGGACCTCTGTGAGTTTGAGGCTAGCCTGTTCTATACAGTGAATTACAGGCCACTAGAGCTACACAGTGAGAAACTCCCTTTAAAAACTATTTACACCTAACACATTAATTTGTCAACTTGTTTTCTGAGTTAAGAAGTACTATAGTACCTTTTTCAGCTCACTGGCTTTCTGGCCATTTTATTAAGGGAGATCATGTCTAGTCTCTTAGCTGTGTGAATGTGGAAGGAAGGACATTAGCTCAGTACAGCATTTGTTGACATCGTAAAAGCCTCTTACAAAAGTAATTCCCAGGAGAATAGTCTGAACCTTTTATTACATAAGAAACACCTCCTTCTCTCTATTCCAGTCATCATCTCAATGACATCATCTTTCAGGGATGATGGCCCATCTAACACATCTTAGTGGTGAAATACTGTTTTTCCCTAAGATCTGAAAGAAAGTTCAGCCATATCTACTCACCCTTGTATGTAGGTTCTCCTCGGGGCAACTAGGCAAAAACAATTTACAAAACTAAACAAATTACATAAAATGTATCCATATTGGAAAGGGAGAGATAAAATTAGCTGTAGTTCCAAATTATACGACTTTGAATACATACAATTCTGGGGTGTGGGGTCTTCCACTGGAGACTGGGCAACCTACCAGTGCTCATACCCATAAAGAAAAGTGACTCTTCTTTCCACAACAGCCGTTAGCCATCATTTTCTAATAGTCTTCAGGTATGGAAACACAATCCATGTTCATGGAGAAGACTGTTTGCATCATTGAGATAGCAATACTCTCTGCAAATTATCTACACATTTAACTAACCCCAATTAGAATCCATGATTTGTTTTCTTCCCTTCAGAAACCAATACATCGATTCTAAAATCCATAAGGAAATGCAAGGAGTCAAAGAAAACTTTAAAAAGTATTAGACTGACATCCTAGTTTCAAAACTTACTGCAAAGCTGCCTCTAGCAAATCACTGTGGTACCACTAAGAGGCCAATATGTTCATCAATGGAACAGAGTCCAGACTTAAATTCATAGCGAATTGGTTTTTAATGGGATATTAACACAATAAGGAAAAAATTTTGTTTCCCAATGAAGAGTGGCAAGAAAACTGAATATATATATATATACACACATACTCAAAAAATCTAAAACTAAATTTGACCTTTACCACACATAATGTATAAAAACTAATCCAAACAGGCCAACAGTGGTGATATACATCTTTGATCCTTATGTTCAGACGGCAGAGGCAGGAGCATCTCCATGAGTACCTGAACAGCAAGGGCTATATGAGACCCTGCTTCAAAAATAGGAGTCAGGGGAGAGGAAGAAGAAGAAAAGAAAGAGGAAGCAGTAAAGGAATGGGAGGAGGAGGGGGAAACAGAAAAGGGAGAGGAAGGAGAGGGGATAGAGGGAGGAGAGGGAGAAACATGTCCAAGTAACAACACTAGAGGCAGATCTTTAAGACTGCACATGTGTGATACTTCGTGCACTTAAATCGAAAGGAAGTTATCTGAATGTAGATACTGGTTATGGTTGCATAAATCTGTAAATATACTAAAAACAATTATTTGCTCTTCTCAAAGGATAAATTTCCTACCATATAAAGAACATCTTGGTTAAGTTTACTAAGTAATTATATTATATCTCAGATAAGTTGTATAAATTTGATCATAGACATAAAGTAATTAAAACAAGAAACAAAAGTATGCTAAGTCAACTATATGCTGGGATGAAATGGTCTTTTGGGATATTCAATTGGCTGTGATATAAGATTGTAAAAACCTAATTTACTTTACTAATTTTCCTGTTTTACAGAAAGAAGTATACTTAGGGAAAGTGAGATGTGGAGAGGTGATCTTTTCTGGTACACTTAGAGTTGGAGTTACAGTAGGGATGGGGACACTTGATAAATGAGAAAAAATCAGTTTGCTAGAATTCTGAAATCTGTCAATATCTAAACTGAGAGTAGAATGAATCAGTTAATACAAATGTTACTGTTAAAGCTTAAACTTCACGCAAGGACCAACTATTACAAATACTTATAAATCTCTCTGTCATTGTTTGGAGTATTTTCAAACTTGGGAGCAGTGTTAAGCCCCTACCTGGTAGTTGTTTCTTCAGCATGTGGGTAAGCGAAGACTTAGATAGACAAGACAGTTTTAGAGCAAAACTAATTAAGATGTCTCTCATCATTTTACTGCGTGTGGTGTTTTACTTAATTGGCTAGATTTCAAAGGAAGTTTACGAGAGAGTTTCCACTCTCAATTACTTTGATACCATTTGACTTCTCTCTGGGTTATCCATCCTTATTTCACTTCTCTTCAATTCTTGCTTCCCAGACACCCAAAATTTTATCATTCACACTAATCACATTAAATAAACTTCCTACCCATATTTTGTGTGTGTGTGTTTGTGTATGTGGACAAAATGTAATGTTAATACTTTAAGTTCATAGTTAGCAGTTGTGCCACTAAAGGTAAAGGCTAAACATTTTTGGCTCAATTCCATTTTCTTTTCAGTATAAATATAAATCATGTTCTAACAGACTTAAAAAGATCTTCTAAGAGTAGACTGAGGTTGAGTGTCCTCATACAGCCATGTCCAAAACTAGCCTTCTACCAGCTGCTCAAGGCGGCTTAGGCAGCCTGGAGGCCAGGGAGCCCAGCATGGAACAATGGCAGGAAAATAGAGTTCCCTTCATTCCTTAATTCACATGCAAGTGAGGTGCCAATCAAGTGCTGACAAGCATGGAAAAACCAAAATCAAAAGTGGGTAGGGACATGCTTTCAAAGGAGCTGTTTTCACACATTTCTAAGTGATGCTTTTTAATGGTGGCTGTGAACAAACGACTAACAACATAGCAAAGGAAAGAAAAATGAGCAGATCCTAATATTCTATCTGTTGAGACAATTCAGTGAAGCTAATGAAATGTACTGACTCAAATACTTGATACACTTTATAAAAAATATGAGCGCTCTTGTTTTGGCATCGGGAAACAATCTGAATGTGATGCCCTGAGCCCTGCACACAGTAGCAAAATGAGCTGAGGTGGGTAACAGACACTGACAACAACAACAATAATGATGACGATGTAACTTGGCTTAGTAAACTGCTTAGCACCTGGAGAGACAGGAACAAAGCCCAGTGAAATGGCCAGTGGAAGCAAAGTGGCCTTGAAAGGGATTATGGAAATGTCAAAGCATGAATTAAAATATGAAAAATTTTAAAAAATGAGCCTAAGTTTTAATAAGTAGATTACACTGTCTGGACATGTCTTTTCAAATAAATTTGGTAAGCAAATTGTAATGAAGATTATTAATTCTATCATATATAAAATTAAATGTCTGATAGAAATTTAAGTCTTTGTGGATGATGGCTTAGACAAGATAATATACACAGATATATTCAAAAACTCATTATCAATTGATAACACTGTTTATTCTCTTGTCTTTGATTACTGTATGTTAGATTAAATCAGAATGTCTAATCAATACTTGCTATTCCTAGGATCACAGAAAGTTCAGAGAACTGGATGTTTGAGTTTACTCTAAATAAGAGCCAGGGTGATGAAAGGTGTATTTTTGGCATCACGCTTTGCCACTGCACACTGTTTTTCCCTAAAGCAGGGAAAGTTGCATTGCAAGAAACAGAACAATAGAATGAATACTGGCTTTGAAAATAAATCTTTTCCTATTGCATGTTCTTCAGAAGCAATTCAACAGTTTAAGACAGGATATAACAATAAATTATGTTCCCTGTTTCCAGAAACAGAAATTAACAAAACGTGGACCTTCTATAATTTTGTGTTCCAAAATTCAAAGTAAACACTTTTAATTTTAAACTAGAATTTTACACACATTTTAACTCAGTAAATGTCACGATACATTACATAAGGTCTTCTTGCATGGTATTCAAACAGAAAACATTAACAAAATTGCATTAATTACATTTATTTTTTAAACTGTATGTGCCATATAGTTAACATTTAAAACACTGTTCTTAAAATTTATGACTCAAAGAAGAAGTATATGACAATAGAGAATGATTTGTACATACTCAAATATGATGGTACAAACTGAGGCAGAGACAGAGTCAAAGAGTCCTACAGTCTTTTAGGTCTTTTGAATAACCTTTAAACATTTTAAACTACTGAAAGCTAAAGGATTTCTGTATGATATGTATATAATGCACCACCCCCAACAAACTAAGCCATAATTTAAGATTTATACAAGATAATATAAATCTTCACATTTTCTTGTATAGCTAGTATTAATATTTTGAAAACATGAGACAACTTCATAAATCACACATATGTTGAAACATCCAAAGACATTTGTCAACATTTAAGCACTAATACTTTGCTCTTAAGAATATTAGTGATAACAGTAGGAATGCTAATGTTAAAATTTTTCAGTTAAGGAATGTTAAAAAAAAAAAAAAAAGCAGGCTTAATTCATTGCAGAGCTTGTTTTTCTATCCCAAAATGCTTACAGAAAGCATTCTGACATAGAAAAATAATGAACTTTCACGTTTATTAACTTTATCAAAATGCAAACATCACCAGTACATACTATTATTTCCTTGTAAGTGACTTTTTAGTCCAGTGGTTGCTCTTGTTTCAGTTGACACTGTACCCTTACATACTGCAATCATTTGCTGCACAAGTATCAAATGCATGAAGCTGAAGTGATAATCATTAATATTTTAAGACCTAAACAAGGTATATTACATTAAATAGACTTCTCAGTTTGCTCCTGCCTGACAGATCCGCCAGTGGTTACATTATCGCCTCCTCCCATGCACGACCTCCTGCAGGGACAGCAGACTACAGAAGCTGACCCTTACTGGGACCATCTTGTCTCTTAGACAAAGCTCCTTTTTAACTTCTTACTTACTAGTTACTTCCTGTGCTGGAGAAAAACTTTAGCTCAGCTTGTGATAATTTCACAGGCCCTGAGGACCCTGACCCTAATGGCCTCAAGGTCAGAAGTCAAGTCTTGTTCTGAAACATCTGTGTGCTTTATATTAAAGTGGAACAAAAGTGGAGAAATATCCACCAGTGTGTGACAAGAAGGACAGGCAAAATAGGACTGACACACTGGTCATCTGTTAATTTTGGCATCTTAAGTTCATTTTTAAAATAGCCTTAAATACCCCCAATCGCAAGTTTGATATACAAAGGTTTTTTTCTTAGATAAATGATTTTAATGTAAAAATGTAAATTATGTTTCATGGAAATTAGGAATTAGTATCTCAGGCCTTTATACATTTTAAGTTACTTCATAAATTTAAAAAGTTAAATTTAAAGTAATGTGATGGCTTACAAATAAAAGCTACAAATGTATAATTATTTACTTGTATCTGTAGTGACTCAAATACATTATTTTAAAACATTGTATTTTTCTCCAAACATCCATATTAAAAGTAAAACCCACACTAATGTGCTAAAAGTTTCCTTTAAGGTATTTGTTATGTATAACATAGTATATATGAAACTAAACAAAATCTGTGAAGCTAAAAATGCTTGTAAACAACCTCTAGATACTGAAGTCAAATTAAGAAAGAAATGACATTTTTTTTATCTTAGCATAAGCATTTTGACATAGGGCAGCTGCAGAATTCTCAGGTGTCAGTAGAGAACACCACGCTCATATCTAAGTCATGAGAGGCTGAGGTATAGGGCAGCTAAAAAGGCCATAGAAATATACTTACAGAAGTTCCATCCAAATTCTAAGAAATTAAAACTAGACAATGAATTTTGTGCTTGATTTAATGGTCATGTCAGTCTTAGACATTCTCAGATACACTTTCAAGAAGCTAATCTTTCTATTTCAGTAAAAGATCCATCTTGTGACCCGTGGTTGATGGACAGGATGACATGACTCTTCATTAGTGACTTTACAAGATTAATCATAAGTAATAACCACAGTAGCAAAAACTGTGCTGTCTATAATACTGTATCTGATAGAGATTAAGTCTGGGATATTTGGTAACTGTTCCTTATCATGTACAACCAATCTTAACTCTTAAAAGTCAGAATATTTAAAAATGCAAAAATTGTTGTGATCAAGAACAGAATTTGAGTTCAAAGCAAATGAAAGGAACATTTCTGATAGTTTTAATGCTAACCAAATAAACCCCAACAAAGTATTAAATACTGGGCAATATACACCAAAGTCAGTTCAAAATTCCTAAAATTATACCAAATATTCAAAGGGTCTGGAAATTAGGTGTACGAATAAAACAGAAAATGTACATCTGAAATGGGCAGAAGTTGGCCTAATAATATTGATATTTTAAAAGAACATGCAAAGAAGGAAAAGGCAAAACCCACTTCTGGCTAATAATACAGAGCTCTGTTATACTCAAAGAAATTAGTACATATTAAAAACAATCGACATATTTTATTAAAATTTTAAATTAAAGTTTTTCATACAATATATTTTGATCATAATCTTTCACTATTCTAACTCCTCCCAAGTCCTGCCAACCTTCCCATGCATCCAACTTCATGTTCTTTCTTTTTCTCTCTCAAAAATAAAAATGACAGCAAAACAGAAATAAAAATAAAACAAATGAACAAAAAAATCCATCAAGACATAAAATACCAAAACATATTGAAACAAAACGTGCCATACCAACCTCAACCCCACCCCCAGAAACAAAGAGTCAATTTTTGGTTGGCAAACTATTACTGGTCATGAAGCCTGCCCTGGAATGTAGTTGAGATACCCAGTGTCTCTTTATTAGAGAAAACAAATTTTCCCTTTCTCAGCAGGCATCAGTTGAAAATGGCTTCTTGGTTAGGGGTGGGACTTTGTGTCTACCCCCCTTTCTCAGTGCTGGAACTCTGTCTGGGTTGAACCTGTGCAGGTCCTCTACATGCTGCCATAATTTCTGTGTTCATGTGCCCATCAGTCTTGTGATGTTTGAAAGATATTGTTCCTTGGAGGTGATAACCTATCTACCACCCCTGGATCTTAAATTTTCAGAGGTAACTTTAAGTAGTAATATCAAGAGAAAAAAAAAAAAAAAAAAAGGAGGGGCGGGTAGAGAGAATGCTGGTTGCAGTGGCACATGCCTTTAATCTCACCACTTGGGAGCCAGAAACAGGAGGATTTCTGTGAGATCAAGGCAAGACTGGTATACAAAGCAAGTACCAGGACATCTAGGGCTGCTTAGTGAATCCTGTCTCAGAATGAAAACAAAACAGCCCTCCCATCCCCCTGAAACAAAACACAACCTGTAAGGAGGCTGAGGCTGAGAATTCAAATTAGAGTTACAGGTATAGTTAAGCTGTTAAAAGAATTTTCTGTTCCTGCAGAGGAACTAGGTTCAGGTCCTAGTACCAGCAAATCAGGTGGCCCACAACTGCCCAGAAGAATCCTTTAACCTTTTTTGGTCATGTAGGCACTGGCATGCTCACACCATACATACATTCAGGGGCTTACACACACACATTAATAAAACAAATCATTAAAAAAAAATAAAAAGTGCACTTACCAGTTCAACAAATGCAAGACCTCCGTAGCTATGAGCAACAAAAAACACATTCTCAGCTGCAGATTGGGCTATAAAATGGTCCCAAACATAGACTGCATGTTCTTCAGGAGAACCATTTTCCTATTAAGAAAAAAGATATATATTGCATACTATATCTAGTGATTATCAGAGTAATCAGTTCAATTATATGCTTACATACACAGCATAAGAATAAGATGGTTAGAGAACATTCAAAGAAATAACAAAAGGACTCCACTGAATATTTAAATTAGAGAATAAATTAGTATTAAAACCATTAGTAAATTACTGCTAAGCTTAACTGAAAATGTAATCTTTGGAAACAACTTATTAAAATAAGTATATTTTAAAGGAAACAATCCAGGTATACTTGAGATATTAAATCTACTTAAGCATATTAGAATTATATATTAGAAGATTGTGGTAGATTTTGATAAAACAATGTAATTAAAATATTTAAGCTACATTCTTATATATGTATTAAATATTTAATTTATATATATATAAAAGTATTTGGTTTATGAATTTTTTAAGTAATGAACTGAAAATATGGAGAAAAATTAATAATGGGTGTGGGGCTCTCTGGAGAGTCTGAAGTCTGCCACTTCTGGATACCCTCTGAATATACACCAATGACACTCCCTTTCTCCGTGGAATCCTCTTTTTACCTGAATGCTAAAAACTCTAAGGAGCATCGCATAGTGAGCAGGGAAGATTACAGGCCCAGCCCCTTCCTGATAGAACCTGTTCAGCAAGCACCTGCGGAATTCCTGGAAATACCCAACCCTATGCTAAGGAGACCTGAAAATTCTTCCCCCACCCATAGAATAATTAAGTACTGTGTTCTCCTTGTGATAGGACCCCGTGCACCCCTAGGCCCAGCAACACAACACATTCACTCTCAAACCCCTCCCCTCTGCCCAAGGTTTATAAATCTCTGGTTCATGAACACAGTCTGGCTTGCTCTCTCTCCTGCTAATGACATTCCTCCACCATGACTGTCTGAGACTCCATTTATTCTGGGGAAGTGAGGATGACTACCCTCATCGCTAGAGAATTGCTGTTGGATGCCTGGGGCAGCAATGCCTGAAGCCTGCTCCACTGCAGCAAGATTGGTGCTGAACAGTGAGATGCCAGTGAAGCACCTGCTAGGCCTGCATCTCCCCTGACCTGTTTTCCTCTGCTGTGCTTAGCACAGCAGCTTAACCAAAGAGCTGTAACACTTGTAGTATCATCACAGGCCTTTGGAACTCCCAAGTTTCCACCGTCATCTGATACCCACAATTTCATTCTAAAAGAGCTACACTGTATCTCCCAGTGGACAATTCTATTTCCACCTCTGCTGGTGAGACCAGGAGCCTTGCCTAGGGTATAGGACTTGCCCTGAGTGCTTTAAGGTGTCCCTGATTCAGAAACAGGACTTTTAACACTGAAGTTTCCTGGTTCCTGTCCAGAAGCAAGCAGTGCCTGTATCGGCCCTCTGGATGCAGAAGCCAAGCTACTACTGCACAGACAAATGGGTATTTTCTATTGAAATAATTTGAAGGTATACACGATTTTTAATAGCATGTCCTATAGATATTTTGTTTCTAGAACTGAGAGAAATTTCATTACATAAACATAGGGGCTTTAGCTCTAGGGTTTTAAACCCTATATTCTAGAACTTCTGAAATAACTTAATTTTACCACATTTATTTCATTAGTTGATGCATATAATGGTCATAGAAAAATATGATAATATGAAAATAATGAACAGATAGCAAATTACAGAGAATCAACCAGATCATAAAAACATGTTTGTGTATCTTTTTCTTAGAAGCTAGTTTCCTCACAACATTAAGATATTCAAACAAGAAGAGAATTTATTCACAAATTCTATCATTAAAAATTATATATTTGGAGATGCAACGGCACAGCAAACTCCCTCATTCTTATAAACTTTTAGCCCTCTCTTTCAGTTATTCCCCTGAGAAGTAGGTGTCGGAGTTGTAACTGTATACTTCAGGACATGGCTCCACAATGCTGCATTTTGATTGGCTGTGGTTTTTGGGAATGGTCTCCATAAAAATCATACTAGTGTGCCTGCCTAAACAATGCTGACCATGGACAACAAGAATAAATGTGCTGAAGTGGATGGGTGAAAGCATAGGCAGCTTCAGTCCCACACAAAGAACTACAGGCAATGGAGAAAAGCTGAGAGCAGGGGAAATAATCTTCCCTAGGGAAGAGCACTCTGAGTGGCTATGTAATAGCAAATGTCAGTCGTGAAAACATACATACACATTCTAGAGACTGAGTAGGTTGCATGTATGTATGTATACACACACATATACACAAACATTTTTGTATGTAACAACAATCACTGAAAGACAAGGCCATGAATTTGAAAGAGAGAAAAAAGGGGTATATGGGAGGGTTTGGATGGAAGAGAGAGAGGGAAGGATATAATGTAATCATTATCTCAAAATATTGAAAAGAAATCATTTTCAAAAGCACACATTTAGTTTCACCAAACAGAGTCTGCACTGCAGCCCAGGCTGGCACAGAACTCACTCTGGCCTACCGTGTTCTCAAACTCCAAGCCTTCATCCCCAAGTGCTAGGATTAGTAGCATGACTTACCAGGCCTAGTTCCACTTCAGAAACTTATAATTAAGCTGTTTCCTACTGTCTATCATTATTCCAATCTTCCACGGCCACAAAGGTGCTGGCCACTAATCATTTCATTCTGGATGCCCCAGACACATCAATTCAACTAATCCAAACCTTCCAGAAACTTTCTGTCTAAATCTGCTTGTGTTCCCCACATCCAGGTGAAACCTGGACATCTTTGACAACTCTTTTCCTTAAATATTCATGGAACTAGTTATCTCAAGCCTACCTGTCCTGCCTCTGATTGTGTGAGAATTCATCTACTCATCTTTAGTTTGATTTCTTCTCGATTAACTCAAAGTATGTCAGCAATAGCTGATAACAAAGCAACAAAATCAGAGACATCACTGCGGCTGTTGGTGGTTCTCTAGTAGTGGGAGTGGACCTTCCTAGCAACATCTGGGCAGAGATCACCAGATGTTTATGAGCAGCACATGAGCAGGGCTGCTTTCAAGTGGTTTAAGAGCAAGGAGTGACATCAAGATCACTGACAGGAATTCAAGGAATAGAAGAGGCAGAGTTGTGGAACCGTGTGAGACTTCTCCTGTGTCACTGAGCAAGGTAAGAGTGGCTCAGAGGAGGGAGATATCTGACAGAAACAGTTGATCTTGAGAAAGAATATTAAAGGAGACACATGCATTCCTTTGTAAAGTACTGGTAGTATACAATTAAGTAGCTTCAATAAAGTATTGAGTATTTTTGTTTTTTTGATTTGTTCTTTGACAATCATACAGACAGACAGACAGACAGACAGACAGACACACACACACACACACACACACACACACACACACAGCATTCTTTCTACTCTCATACCCTTTTACTTCCATCTCACCCTTGGAATTCTTTACTTCCTACAGGTTCCTTTCCCACTTTCATGCTTATTTTGTGATCCATTACTTTTAACAACAGTCACCTGTTTGGCGATGAGTATGGAACCATCATTTGGAATCTGAGGGGCTCACTTGGTACTAACCCTACCTGAGGGTCCAACAGCAGTCAATAATTCAACAGGGAGGGATGGGATCGCAGGAGCTTGCCTGAATCCACTACCGCCTGTTGACATACCCAGTTTAATGTAGGCCTAGTGTCCACGATTGCAGCATTTGTGAGATACAGGTTCTTTTCTTAAAGGCATTTATTTTGTGTATATATGAGAGCTTTACCTGTGCATACACCTGCAGGCCAGAAGAAGGCATCAGATCACATTACAGATGGTTGTCAGCCACCACGTGGTTTTTGGGAATTGAACTCAGGACCTCTGGAAGAGCAGCCAGTGCTCTTAACTGCTAAGCCATTTTTCCAGCCCTGTGAGATCCAGTTTCAATGACCATATCAAGTCCTAAAGAGAGTAGCCATTCTCCCTACCCTCTGGCTCTTATAATCTTTTGACTCCCTTTCCTATAGTGTCGCCAGAGCCTTAGAAGACTCTAAACCATCATTTATTCTGTGTCTTTAGCAAAGTTTTATTTAATAATCAAAGGGTTAACTTTGTAATTGTCAAGAAAGTAGATAAACCAAAAGAGTCAGAATGTTTTCAAAAACCCCAGGCTTCTGTTTGTTTTATTATATAAAATTCCATCATTTAAGTAGAAAATTCTGTGAAATTGTTGTAGGCCTCTACAACTGTTACATATGAAAAATACAATGGGCAAAGTTCTAAGTATATAATTTTGAAATATATTAGTGACATGACAAACTAAAACCTCAACTTTATAAATGTGATGATCAAAGAAAAATAGTATCAAAGCAAAATAGCATTTTTGTCACCTACAGCCTTTATTATGCCAATAAGCGTATGTTTATATACTACAATTTAGAGCATATGTTACTGTATATTTTGAAACTAAACTGATTTCTGTGAGAAAGGCTTCATAATACAGAAATGCAAACCAATAAAATCTACTCTCTAAGTGTGTTTGTGAATTTCTCTTAACTACATTTTGTACTGAGTAACTGGTATGGGTGGAAGTTAGAGTATGTAAAGAGCGAAGGGCATGAAAAGCCTCAAGCCCATCAGCTGGAGTGCAGGTAGCAGAAAGCACGAAGCACCTCCACCAAGTAAGTGTGCAGTGCTGAGAGTGCAGCTGTCTTCCCTGCTGTACTCTGGTCATCATCAATTGCTAAATGCCAAAGAGAAGTAATTCAGACACCAAAGCCTTATCAACCCGGCCAGACTCTACCGCACCTGAGTGCAGTGAGGTCCGCATTTGTGATGGAATACCTGAGCTGATAACACATAGAATTATTGAAACAACATTTGCATATTTGTGTAATTATTTCCTAAGGTTAATTAGCTCCTGTAATGCATTTTGCCCTTTGAGACTGCTTACAGTGACAGGTTCACATATTTCCTGAACCACTGCCAAGTTTGACAGAATTTTCTTCTGCTAACTTGTTGCTACAAAGTTATAAAATGACTGATCCTATAATGTACACTTTATTCTTATAACTCATTTACAAAAAACAAGATAAAATGTAATAAATGTGAAGTTTTAGAATTCGCATTTTAAAAGTCAAAACATAGATATTACACACTGAATACAATCTATTAACAATGGCCTACAGAGTGAAGGGCCTTAAGTATAAAGGCATAAGAAAATTATTTATGTTAATATGTAAAATTATAATATTATATAGTTATAATATTATATAATAATTTGCATAGTTACATATATTATTATGTGATATTATATAAGCTATTATTATATAATATACAAATATTATGTATGTAAAATGTGGGCCAGGTTCACTTGGAAAAATATCTTGGATATGAAAAATGTTTATTTTCTGAAAATTCAATATGTCTGCTCTTCTTTAAATAACTTTGTAACCTTAGAAACTGAAGTTAACTTACATATTACTTATTTTCTGCCGTGTATTCATCTATGGCAAAACACAAAGCTAAGTGAAAGAAATGGAACAAAAGATTTAATGCAGTAATATGCTGACGGGAAAAACTAGTGAGACTGAAACAACAGCATTAAAATTAAAATCAGTATCTAAAGGAGTCAGTACAAGGGAGGAAGGAACGGTTGCAAAGGGTCACAAGAAAAACCATTTTGGGAGACGGAAATGTTTGTTCTATGACATTATGGCCGGAGATGTTTACGACAATGGCATAAATGAGTCAAACACATTCAGCAATATGAAAACCATGAGGCAATACTGGTAACTAGCTATGGGTTTTTGTAACTCTTAGTAAAGCACTGCCATACCCTCTCGCTGAGGTATCAGCTATAGCTGCTCTCGCTGCACAGTCATAGCGCTGCTGAGCAGGTGAGAGTCAGTACAGTCAGCAATTATCAATTCATTTTTATCTTTTTCTTATGAAAATGAAAACCGCTTGTCAGACTCTGCTCTCAATGCTTAATGGTTTCAGTTCTACTTTCTAATGTCATACTAAACATCCAAGTCTGATTGTATTATCTCCCTCAGTACCAGGAAGTCTACAGTAGAACATTTAAAAAATGTTTTTATTGATTCTTTGTGAATTCTACATCATGCACCCCATATCACTCATCTCCCTGTCCCTTTGTATTCACCCTTGAAATCCTCCTAGAAGAAAAACTACAACAACAACAACCCCCCCCCAAAAAAAAACCCCATCTCATGGTGGAAGCTGCAATGTGTCCCACGGTATACCTTTGTCCACACATTTCCACTTGCAAGCTTGCACTGCAATGACTCATTGGTCTGGCTCTGGGCCCCTGCCTCTGCTACACTATCAACACTGGATCCTCACCAGGCCTCCTCTCAGATACCCTGTTGTTGCCCAGTGTCATGGAGATACTGCAGCTTTGGAACTGTAGGACCTGCCCCTTCACATGACCCAGCAGTTCCTAGATGGAGTAGATTGGGCAAATCAGGGCTGAGTGGTAGTTGAGTTGGTCGGACCACCTGTTCTCCTATACCCACAAAACCAGGGTGAATTGTCCAGCACTGCCTGATCTACAGCTGGAGAGGCCAGGCTGACCTACCCATGCCTTTGTCACCCGGGCCAACTCTACTGTGCTGCCCAGGGAAGGTGCAGGGCCTGTTTCCTGCTCCCATGCTCTCAGGGTTGGCTCACCTACCCCATGCCACCAGAGCAGCACTACTGTAACAACTAGGTAATGTGCTGTAGCCCAGCTGTGAGAGATAGGACCAGATCTCATGACCCCAGGTGGTAAGGGTCAAGGGGCAAAAGGACATCTCTCCCTTACCCAGGCCACCTCATGGCAGATGAGGGATAGGCCCAGCTCTCCTGAACATACACCCTTGGGGCAGGCTCACGTGAGTCCGCATCACCAGGGTCAACTGTGCTGTGCTTCTCAGATGTGGTACAGGGCCTGCTCTCCAGAATGCTGCAGTTGATAAGGGGCAGGGCCAGCTCTCCCAAATACAGAATCCATTGAGGGGAGGGGCTAGCTTTACACAGTCCTTGGACATCAGCATGGTTCCAGGCATCAGCTCAGATGGGGGATATCTGCATGGCCTCTGGTAGTAATATGAGGCATGGGCATTGACACAGACACCCGCGTCTACATGGCCACGGTGCCAGATACATGGTCCTCAGAGCAGATTACTCACATCAAGTTAGTCATCTCAACCTTCTTGTGTCCAGGTCTGACTTTCTTCATAGTGATCACACTGTTCCCTTTGTCTTTCTTTTCCACCTCTCCAAGACATATTTGCACACCATAGTGGCTTCCGCTTTGGGTAGGCCAAATGGCACTGGCAGGTCCCTGGGTATCTTCTGCCCTCCCACCAAACCAAAAGATTTCTTTTAACAAAGAAAATTCACAATGACTAGAAGAACAAAGCAGGAAAAGAAGTGCCAATTTAGAAGAGAAACCTAATTTACCAGCTCTCACAAAATCTAATATTACAGTTGACATAGAAAAACAGGAACCAACCCCTCTTAAGAATCATCAAAAGTGTAGAATAATAGAAATACATTTACTGTCATCACTCTACACAAAACTCAACTCTAAATATATCAAATACCTCAACAGAAGGCAGATACAAAGAACCTGATAGAAGATAAAGTGAGAAATAATCTTGGACTTACTGGCAATAAGTAGAGGTTCTGAACAGATACCAACACTGCAGGCACAAAGAACAATTAATAAACAGTACTTCGTGAAACTGAAAAGTTTCTGGATGTGGCAAATAGCACCATCAACTGAACAAAGGGCCAAACCACAGATTTTTACCAAGTACACATCTGATTAAGGGCTAATATTCAAAATATACAAGAACTAAAAAATCTGGACATCAAGAAAACAAATAACCCAGTTAAAAATGGGGACCAGATCTAAACCAAGAATTCTTAATGTAGGAAACTCAAAAGCCTCAGAAGCACTTAAAGACCTCCTTACTCACCAAGGAAACGCAAATTAAAATTGCTTTAGGATTTCATCTCATCACAGAATGGTGAAAATGAATAGAACAAATGACACATGCTGCGGAAGACGTGGAGTAAGGGAAACATTCATTGTACAGTTACTATAAAAATCAGTAACATTCATTGCACAATTACTATAAAAATCAGGAAGCAGGGAGTAGATCTTTCTCAAGATCCAGCTAAACACTCTTGGGCATATACCCAAAGAATATGGTAGCCTACTGCAGAGACACTTACCCAACCATGTTCATTGCTCTACTCATAATAGTCAGAAATTGGAAACAGTACAGATGTCTGTCAATGGATGTATGGATAAAGAAAATGTGGTACCATTTACACTATGGAATATTACTCAACCATAAAAAAAGACAGAAAAAAGATAAAAAGAAAAGGAAAAAAAGAAAGAAGTCATGAAATCTACAGTTAATGGACAGAGATAAAAACAAACAAACAAACAAACCGACAGACAAATGAAGCAGGCCAGACTCCAAAGACAAATAAATTATGTAATCATTTATATATGGATGTTAGCTTAGTCTTTGTTTATCAAGTTATAATCTATATAACCAGAGAGGTTAAGCATAGAAGGGACTATCAGGGAAGGATGGATTTTCCTAGGAAGAAGAAATAAAATAGGTAGCTAGGGATGAATGGTGGACGGGGAATGGGAGGACCAAACCGGAAGGAAGAGAGAACGTGGGTAATGGAAGGAATGTGGGGAGAGAAAGCTAAAACGAATAATCATTTGAGGGGTCATATAGAAACCAAATACAGTAGAAGCTTCCTAAAGTACACACACACACACACACACACATATGAAGGCAATCTAAAGGAAATCATCAAATAATGGGACATCTGGACATCTCTCAGCACAAAATAAAGTTCCTAGTGTCTGGAACGAGTTACATGTAATCTAGTTGTTGGCCAAAGGAGACTCAGTGAAATTTCCAAACCACCCAGGCTATGGTCAGACTTATTGTTTCCAAAATGACAGCAAGGCTTTGTTACTGAAGAGAACACTTACACATCTCAATGAATATGAAGAAATCAGGCTGGTTCTTTCTACTGGAAGGTATTCTACATGCTCTCAAAGGAGATTAGTAAACTCCAACCCAGCTACAAACCCTTCGATCTACATGGATGGCCTGTCTGCAAGATGAGCTAATCCAATAGGAAGAGAAATCTAGTGGAAGTGACCAACGGATATCTGATTCATTTTATGGTCCAGTCCATGAGATGGAACACATCCCTTGACACTTCTTGGGTAGCCAAGAACCTGAGACTAGAAAGGACAGGAACTTAGAGGAAAACTAAATACTACTTGTTCTTTTTCTTCTTTGATCCTATTATAATTTTGTTTTATATTATTTTATTTTATTATGATTTTTTTCATGTGTAAGATATTTATTTTCATATAGAAAGGCGAGGTGGGGAGAGTCTTAAGGAAGTTGGGGGAGAATAAACCAAAATAAAAAACTATTTATGAAAAAAATCTATTTTTAATAAAAGGAAAATAAAAAAGTTCTCAAAAACAGTAGAGAAGATTCCAGATGCCTCTGAGATTGAAGGAGAATGGGAAGCATATTTTAGAATCAGGCTGTTTAAGAAGCAGGTATTAGTCTACCTGATGACTTTCCATACTCTCACAGGAGAGACTTTGACATGAAGCTATTAGAAACAGCTGATGCCAATTTCAGAAAAGAAAAAAAGGATGAGCCAGTGATTGCAACATTAATTAATTAACTGATAATTCATTAATTATTTTTGTTTCTGGTGATTCAAGTTAAGGCTTCAATGCATATATAAAATAAACAATCTACCACTAAATTACACCACTGGGTCCATGATCTGCACACTCAATGTGAAATGAGTAGGAGTCCTCAGCAAATTCTCCTAGTCTTCAAACCTCTAAACTTCCTATGCTAGGCAGTCACCATGCAGGAAGGCTTGAAGAGTTCTTTATGAAACTGGAGTAAATTGAGAGTTAAAAAGGCATAGCTAGGTGAGAGTGAGCATGGAGGGAAATTTCTCAACATACAGACCATAGGTATAGACAAACGAAGAAAGCCTATAAATACAAAATATAAATATTATCCCAAAATGAAACAATATTTAAAAGAACCAAGCATTGACGAAGGTAATCTGCTTGCCTCCAGACATCCTCCACTCTCTAGGCAGCACCCCAACTATATTCCCAATCTCTCTCCCCTCTTTGTCATATCCCAGAGACTCCATAGGGTACATAGGCCTCCAACTCAGGCAAAGAACCCTGTACAACAACAAACAACTCCAGCCACCAGAAGTCTAACCCCAAACCCAGATGAAGACCACCTACTCAACCACAGACTACACAGGCCATAAGAACAGAGAGGAAGCAGAAACCAAGGAACAAGACACACATCCAGCAAAGACAAAGCCAGAAACCAGCACCTACACATACAATCATTCCAAACCAAATGCTTAGACACTAGTGTAAGAACACAACCAACAACAGTCAGGAAAATGTCACCAAGATTTTGCTCCTACACCAGCTCGGAATAGTCTAACACAGGTGAAGCACAGGAAAAGCCCTTGAAGATAATAGAGGTGCAATAAAAAAGTGAATAAATCCCTTAAATAAATTGAGGGAAAGACAAACAAGAAATTGGAGGAAATGAGTAAATCCCTTAAAGAAAGCCAAGAAAAAAACAGATAGTTGAAGGAAATGAATAACAGTACTTAAGACCTTTAAATGCAAATAAAAGCAATACAGAAAAGAAAATTGAGGGAATTCTGGAAATAGAAAATCCAAGTAAGCAAACAGGAACTAGAGATGCAAGCATCACCAACAGAAAACAAGAGATGAGAAAATCACAGACCTTGAAGACATGATAGAAGAAATAGATACATTGGTTAAAGAAAATGTTAAACTTAAAGAAATTCTGACACAAAACATCTAAGAAATCTGGCACTCCCAGACTATTACCTAAGAATAGTAGGAAAAGAAGGAGAAGAATGCCAGTTCAAAGGCCCAGAAAAAAATTTCAATACAATGACAGAAAAAAAATTTCCCAACCTAAAAATGGAAACGCCTATGCTGTAAGAAGCATACAGAATATCAAATAGATTGAACCAGAAAAAAAAGTCCCCCACACATAGGAATCACTAAACATACAGAACAAAGAAAGAATATTAAAATCTGAAAGCAAAAAAGACAAAGTAACATAAAAGGGTATTGCTATTAGAACTACATTGGACTCCTCAATGAAGGCTTTAAAAGCTAAAAGGGCCTGGACAGATTTCCTGAATATGCAGACTCTAACAGATCACAGATGTCAGCCAGATTACTATACCTGAAAAAACTTTCAATAACAATAGATGGAGGAAGCAAGACATTCCATTAAACCATCAAATTTAAACAATATCTATCTACACATTTAGCCCTACAGAATACACTAGAAAGAAAACTCCAAACCAAGGAGGGTAACTAGACCCATGAAAATACAGGATATAAATAATCTCACACCAAGAAAATCAAATGAATGGATGTGTGTTTGTGTGTGTGTGTGTGTGTGTGTGTGTGTGTTTGTGTGTGTGTGTGTGCGTGCACGCGCACTCACCACCACCAAAATAACAGGAATTAACAATCCCTGGCTATTGATATTTTTTTCAGTATAAATGGACTCAATTCCCCTGATAAAAGGACACAGATTAACAGAATGGATGTGAGAACAGGGACCATCTTTTTGCTGCATTCAAAAAGCACACCTCAACATCAAAGATAGACATTACCTCAGCGTAAAGGGTTAGAAAAAGATTTTCCAAGTAAATGGACCTAGAAAGCAAGCAGGTATAGACATTCTAATATGTAACAAATTAGAATTCAAACAAAATTAACCAAATGAACCATAGAAGGACAGATCATACTTATCAAAATAAAATCCACCAGGATGACATTTTCATTCTCAACATCAGTGCCACAAAAGCAAAGGCAACCATGTTTGTAAAAGAAACATTACTAAAGCTTAAACCACACATCAATCCTCACACAGTGATAGCAAGAGACTTCAATAGCCAACTCTTCACAATGGACAGGCCATCTAGAGAAAAACTAAAATACTGGAGCTCAGAGACATTATAAATGCAATGGACTTAACAGATATCTACAGACATGTCACCTAAAAGAACTGTGTCCAAAATTGACCACATACTTAACACATACAAGAAAATAACCCCTACAGCTTATCAGACTACCATGGCTTAAAGGGGGATTTCAAAGACAACAACAACAACAACAACAACAGAAACAATAGAAAGCCCAAAAACACATAAAAACTTAACTCTACTGAATGAAAGCTGGGTCAAGACAGCAATACAAAAGGAATTAAGAGACGTAGTAAAACTCAATGCACAATATATCCAACACTTATGGGACACAATAAAAGTGGTGCTAAGAGGAAAGTTCATAGCACTAAGTGCCTACATAAAAAAGCTGAAGAGCTCTCATACTAGCCTTTAACACAATTCAACACCTCTTCATCATGAAAATCTTGGAAAGATTAGGGATACAAGGAACACACCTAAAAAAAACAAAGGTAATTTACAGCAAGCTTTTGCCAAATTAAATGAAGAGAAAGTCAAAGCACTCTGACAAAAGTTAGGAATAAGACATGGCAGTACACTCTCTCCATATTGATTCAATATAATTTTAGCTAGAGCAATAAGACAAGGAGATCAAGGGGATACAAACTGGAAAGGAAGAAGTCAAAGTATCACTATTTGTAAATGACATAACAGTATCCATAACTAATAAACATCTTAAGTTAAGTGGCTGGATAAAAGATTAACTCAACAAAATCAGCAGCCCTTTTTTGTACAAATGACTGACAAAAGGGAAGCAGGGAAAGAGCACCCTTCAGAATAGTCTCAAACAATATAAACTATCTTGGGTAACTCTAACCAAGGAAGGGAAAGACTTATATGATAATACCTCAAGTTTTTGAAGAAAAAAAATCCAAGAACTTGTCAGAGATGGAAAACTCTCCCATGCTCATGACTTGGTAGAACTAATGTATTGAAAATGCTTGTCTTGCAAAAATAATCTACAGATTCAATGCAGTCCTAACTAAAATTCCAACACAACAATTTATAGACCACAAAAGAATAATACTCAACTTCAAATGCAAATATAAAATCCAGTTCAGTGCAGAATTCTACCAGACCTTCAAGGGCGAGCTAACACCGATATTCTTCAAGCTACTCCAAAAGATAGAAATGGATGGAACATTACCAAATTCATTCTATGAGGCCATAGTCACATTGCTACCTAAACCTCACAAAGACTCAACAAAGAAAGAGAATTTCAGACCAATTTCTCTTATGAACATCGATGCAAAAATACTAAAAAAAATTCTTGCAAAACGAATACAAGAACACATCAAAGATATCATTCATCATGACCAAGTAGGCTTCATTCCAGGGATGCAAGGATGGTTTAATACACGGAAATCCATCAATGTAATCCACCATATAAACAAACTGAAGATAAAAAACCACATAATCATCTCTTTAGATGCAGAGAAAGCATTTGATAAAATCCAACACCCATTCATGTTTAAAGTTTTAGAGAGATCGGGGATACATGGCACTTTCCTCAACATAATAAAGGCTATATACAGCAAGCCAATAGCCAAAATCAAAGTAAATGGTGAGATACTCAAGGAAATTCCTCTAAAATCGGGAACAAGGCAAGGCTGCCCACTCTCTCCATATCTCTTCAAAACAGTACTCGAAGTTCTAGCCAGAGCAATAAGACAACAAAATGAGATCAAGGGTATCCAAATGGGAAAAGAGGAAGTCAAATTATCCCTATTTGCAGATGATATGATAGTGTACATAAATGACCCTCAAAATTCCACCAGAGAACTCCTACAGCTGATAAACATTTTCAGCAAATTGGCTGGATACAAAATTAACTCAAAAAAGTCTGTAGCCATCCTATACACAAATGACAAGCTTGCAGAGGAAGAAATTAGGAAAGCCATACCCTTCACATTAGCAACAAGCAATGTAAAATATTTAGGAGTTACTCTAACTAAGCAAGTGAAGGACTTGTTTGAAAAAATTTCAAAATTCTGAAGAAAGAGATTGAAGATGACATGAGAAGATGGAAGGATCTTCCTTACTCATGGATTGGGAGAATTAACATAGTAAAAATGGCCATCTTACCAAAAGCAATCTACAGATTCAATGCAATCCCTATCAAAATACCTACACAATTTTTTAAAGACATTGAAAGTTCAATTCTGAACTTCATATGGAAAAACAAAAAACCCAGAATAGCAAAAACGATCTTGTACAATAAAAGGTGCTCTGGAGGAATCTCCATACCCGATCTCAAATTGTACTATAAAGCAATAGTAATTAAAACAGCATGGTACTGGCACAGCAACAGGCTGGTTGATCAGTGGAATCGAATTGAAGACCCAGATATGAATCAACACACATATGGTCACTTGATTTTTGACAAAGAAGGCAAATCCATTCAATGGAAAAAGGATAGCATCTTCAACAAATGGTGCTGGTCTAACTGGAGGTCTATGTGAAAAAAAAATGCAACTGGACCCATATTTGGCACCTTGCACAAAACTCAAATCCAAGTGGATTAAAGACCTCAACATAAAACCAGAGACACTAAGTCACTTAGAAGAAAAAGTGGGGAAGAGCCTGGAACATATTGGCACAGGAGACAACTTCCTGAACAGAACACCAACAGCCCAGGCCTTAAGGTCAACAATTAATAAATGGGACCTCATGAGGCTGAGAAGCTTCTGTAAGGCTGGAGACACTGTCAAGAGAACAAAGTGACAGCCTACAAACTGGGAAAAGATATTCACCAACCCTACATCTGACAAAGGTCTAATATCCAAAATATATAAAGAACTCAAGAAATTAAACACCACCAAACCAAATAACCCAATTGAGAAATGGGTCTTGGAACTAAACAGAGAATTCTCAACAGAGGAATATCAAATGGCTGAGAAACACTTAAAGAAATGCTCAACCTCCTTAGTCATCAGGGAAATGCAAATCAAAACAACTCTGAGATTCCATCTTACACCCATCAGAATGGCTAAGATCAAAAACTCAAGCGACACCACATGCTGGCGAGGATGTGGAGAGAGAAGAGCACTCCTTCATTGCTAGTGGGAATGCAAACTAGTACAGCCACTTTGGAAATCTATCTGGTGCTATCTCAGAAAACTGGGAATAGGGCTTCCTCAAGACCCAGCTATTCCACTCCTTTGAATATACCCAGAAGATGCACCAGCACATAACAAGAAAATTTGCTCAACCATGTTCATAGCAGCCTTATTCATAATAGCCAGATCATGGAAACAGCCTAAATGTCCCTCAGTAGAAGAATGGATAAAGAAACTGTGGTACATATACACTATGGAATACTACTCAGCTATTAAAAAAAAAAGGAATTCCTGAAATTTGTGGATAAATGGATTAAGCTAGAAATGATCATAATGAGTGAGTTAACCCAGAAGCAGAAAGACTCGAATGGTATATACTCACTTTTATATCTGCATACTAGCCCAAGGGGCATGTCCCACGAAAGCCTTTACTTACCAGGAAACTGGGACAGAGGGGAGGACATCCTATTGGGACTCTAGATGAGAGAAGCATGGGAGAATAGCAAAGTAGAAGGATCCAGTGGGTCCTAGAAACCTGCAAGTAGAACATTATGATAGGCAGATTTGGGCCAAGGGGTCCCACTCAAACTAAGGCACCAGCCAAGGACAATACAGGCGGTAAACTTTAAACCCCTACGCAGATCTAGCCAATGGTCAGATCAGTCTCCACACTTGAGTGGAGAGTGGGATATGACTTTCTCACATACTGTAGTGCCTCACATTTGTCCATGTCCTCTGGAGGAGGAGACCTGGTGGCACTCAGAGGAAGGACAGCAGGTTACCGAGAACAGACTTGATACCCTATGAGCACATACAGGGGGAGGTAATCCCCCTCAGGAACAGTCATAGGGGAGGTGAATAGGGGAAAATTGGAGGGAGGGAAGAATGGGAGGATACAAGGGATGGGATAACCATTGAGATGTAACAAGAATAAATTAATTAAAAAATATATATATACAAAATCCAGGATAGCTGAAACAATCCTGAAAAACAGAATTTCTGGGGGTATCACCATACCTGATTTTGACCTGTACTACAGAGCTATAATAATAAAACCCACATGCTATTGGCATAAAAAGAAACAGTTTGATCAATAGAATGAGACCAAAACATAAATTAACACACCTATGGATCCCTGATTTTTGATAAAGAAGCCAAAAATACACAATGGAAAAAATAAAGCATCTTTAACAAGTGGTGCTGGTCTAAATGGATCTCTGCATGTAGAAGAAAGTAAGTAGACTCATGGTGCACAAAACTCATGTCCAAGTGGATCAAAGATTTCAACATTAACCTAACACACTGAACATTATAGAAGGTAAAATGGAGACTAAACTTGGATGCAGCACACAAAAGACAGTCTCCTAAACACAACACTGATAGCACAGACACTAAAATCAACAACTACTAAATGGGACCTCGTGAATCTGAAAAGCTTCTATAAGGCAATGACACTATCAGTAGGCCACAATGGCAGCCTACAGAAGGGGAAACGATCTTTGCCAACCCTACATCTGACAGACGGCTGGTATCCAAAATATAAAAGGAACTTAAGAAACTAGATAATAAATTTTTAAAAATCCAATTTTTAAAAGTGGGGTACAGATCTAAACAAAGAATTCTTAATAGAGAGATCTCAAACAGCCAAGAAACATTTAAGATATATTCAATATCTATAGTCATCAGGCAAGTGCAAATCCAAAGACTCTGAGATTCCATCTTCCACCTGTCAGAATGAGATCAAAACCACAAGTGATTCATGCTGGCTAGAATGTGGACAAGGAAAACACTCCTCCATTGCTGCTGAGAGAAAATTTGTTCAGCCACTGTGGAAATCAACACATTGGTTCCTCAGAAAATTGGACCTCAATACACAGCTATACTATTCCTAGGCACATAGGCAAAGATGCTCCATCCTACCACAAAGATACTAGATCACCTATGTTCTTAGTGGCTTTATTCATAAAAGTCAGAAATTCAAAACAACCTAGATGTGCATCAACCAAATAGAGAAAATATTTACAGAATGGAGTTTTTTTCATGTGTTAGGTAAAATGACATTATGAAATTTGCACATAAATGTATGGAACTGGAAATAATAATCCTGAGCTAGGCAACCCAGACCCAGAAAGACAAACATGATATATAGTTACTTTATAAATGAGTATTAGCTGTTAAGTAAAGGATAATCAAAGTACAATCCCCAGACTCAGAGAGGCTAAGTAACAAGTTGGTCTTGAGTGGGAGTCATGGAATTCCCCAGGAAGGGCAAATGGAATAGATTTTGCTGATGGACTGAGGGCTGGTGGGCATGAAATTAGGTGGGATCAGATAGGAAAGGGAGGGATGGAGGAAGAGAATACAGGGAGAAATGACTGGAATGGGGGCATTAAGGGGTAATGTGGAATCCTAACTTAGTGGAAACTGGAACCTATTAGGTGACCCTAGTGAGGACTCCTGGGGTGGGACTGAGACATCTGTCCTGCCTGCCATGTGTGCTGGGCCAATGGGGGGCTCAGAGCTTCTGGGGATAGCCAAGCATGACTGGTTGAACTTGAGGCCCAAACCACAAAAGGGAGCCCATGCCTGACACTGAATGGATAGCCGAAAACCAGAAGCCCAATGGCTTATTATAGACCTAGGGCAGGACCAAACATGACTGGCCCACCCCACCTTTCCCCCCAAAAACAGTCAATGAAATGATCCCTAATGATATTCTGCTATACTGATAGATTGGTACCTAACCCAATTGGCATCAACCCAATCCCCTCTAGCAGCTGATGGGGATAGATGCAGAGACCCACGCCCAAACTTAGGTAGAGCTCAGGGAACCCCACAAAAGAGGGGGTGGGGATTTAGGAGCTGGAGGAGTGAAGACACCAGGAGAACATGGCCCAAAGATTCAACTAAGCAGAGCTCCTAGGGGTTCACAGATACCTAAGTGGCAACCATGGAGACTACATGGGTCGACATTAGGCTCGCTGCAGCCATGTTTAGCTTGGTCTTCCTATGGGATTCCTAACAGTGGCATGGGGGTGTCTTGGACTCTTTTCCCTGTTCCAACGACTTTATTGCCTTGTCCAGCCTTAATATTAGACTTTATGCCTAGACTATTACTATCTTGCTATGCTGTTTTAAATTGATACCCCTAGGAGGCCTCCTCTTTTCTAAAGGGAAACAGTGGGGCAGTGGATCTGGGGAAGAGAGAACTAGGAGTGGAGGGAGAGAAGAATAAAAAGGAAAATAAAGAACTAAAAAGAGAAAACACACACACACACAACAACAACAACAAAAACTGAGCGTAATGAGTAAGTTGAAGGTAGAGAGATAACCCCGATCTGTTTGCTATTTCTAAAAACTATTTAAATAGCATGGCAAAATCTTGCTCTTTTTCATTTTCTACTTGACAGCAAAGAAAATATTTTATATATTCTTCTAAAAGGAGAACTGCTAATTAAATATACCAATTTGTTATTAAAATGTATCAAGCTTTTCAGTTTGTTGAGATTGTGAGAAACCTGGATTCACAGTAGATAAAATATTTTTCTCAGAAATATTCTAAAATGTCTTGTTTTTAGTTAAAACTTATTCAGCTCTGAGACAACTTCAAGGTTTTCAAGTTAAATTATGTCAGTAAATATTAATTCTCCATTATAAACCAAATTATGAAAAGCTTATTGTACTAGGCACTAGATTATTATAGCATATAATTATAAAATGTCTTCATTTGCTTAATGTCTTCATTTGATGGAAATATAAAAAAAAGGTGCTACAATCAACCAGTGTTTGTTCAGAAAATTGATTCATAAAAATTAGATTGGCCTGATGCTGAGGTTATCATAGTGTACCAAGTTTATTAGGTTCTAGCACTTGAACCAAGAGCATTGTATATACTATGTAAGCATTGTATCAACTAAGCTACATTAAGAACCTAAAAGAACAATTTTTAATGAATTAAAATACCTGTTATCCATAATACCTACTTATTGCTATCTAAATATGAAAAGTCTTCCTTTCCTAAGAATATGAGAAACTAGCTTTAAACTGTGTATGAAGCTCTTGTTTAGGCCACCACATTGTTGGGCTTTCATGGGTACAGCCTCTGTGTGAAGTGCAGAAGATGCTGTCTCACAGTAGGTATCTTGGTCTTCTGCAACTCAGGAGCTTTCCACCCCTTTCCCTCAATCTCCCTATGCCTTAGGTGCAAGGTTACATTATATTTGTAATTTTAATTTTATCAATTTATTCAGATTACAACTCAATTGTTATCCCATCCCTTGTATCCTCCCATTCCTCCCTCCCTCCTGCTTTCATCCTATTCCCCTCCCTTAGCTCCATGACCAAGGGGGGACCTTCTCCCCCACTTTATGGTCATAGGCTATCAAGTCTCATCTTCGTAGCCTGCTTATTTTTGATCCATGAAGTTTTAAATTTGTACTCGAATGCTCTGTTCAGAAATGTTATTTTAAAAGTGCACAAACTTTTTCAAGACTTTCAAATTTTCAAGTTAACCTATTTCGGTAAATTTATTTTATGCCAAACAAGGTCTTTGACAAAATACAACATACCTTCATGATAAAAGTCCTGGCAAGACCACAGATACAAAAGCCCTTTCTTAAGAGAGTAAAGAAATATACTGGAAACACAGAGCTGAATCACTTTAACCAAAGGAAAACTCCAGCACTTCAACTAAACATGTGGGGCTCCTGGCCCGTGCCTCCAGGAGAACTGGCATGGAGCTGCTGACAGCGAGGATGTTCAAAGCCAGGAAATCTCACATCTGAGTCTCAAATTTTCATCTTGAGATTGGAAGGTGTGGGACAAAGCTCTTTCACTGTGTTCTCTGTCTGCCTCAGGAGCATGTGATGCAGCCACAAGATTACAGGTGGTCAGTCAAGGTTACAGGTGGTCATTCAAGGTTACAGGTGGTCACTCAAGATTACAGGTGGTCACTCAAGGTTACAGGTGGTTGTCAAGGAGCTTGTCTCCTGTTATCCTTTTTCCATGCAAATACAGTATTGCCAGCATTCTACTCTCAGCTAATGACACACATTCATCCTCAAAACCCCTCCCACTGCCCAAGGTTTACAAGTCCATTTTACATGAAATAAAAGGCCACCACCTTCTATTTCATTAAAGATCATCTGACACTCCTCATTTATTCTAGGGAAAGAAAGGCTCCCCTTATCCCTGAACAATTCATCACTGCAACCCCGGGCTTGACTGCAGTTGCTACTGGAGCTTCCGGCAGCCTACAGGAGCTCAGTGCTCATCTGTGGGACAGTTGCAGGCCACTGCAAAGCAGCCTGGGTCAGGAGTCCCTGTAACCCGCTTCTATCTCTAACCAGGTCAGGCACCAGCAATCGCCTGCATGCTCTGCTGTTAAGATGGCACTTTAACCTAAGGTTTAATTAACTCTGGCATCACTACTGACTCAGCGAGTTTCCAGTGGAAAACTCTTTCCACATCCTTAGTAAAACTGAGAGCTTCTTTCTGCATCCTCCAGCCGTTTCTGGGGTAAGTGGAACTCAGAACTCCCTGTTTTATCCTTTCTACCCAGAAGCTGACAGCACTCTGATCTTCAAGAGGAAGAAGTGCGCACTCTTGGCTCCTCCTGGGGAACACTGAACTGCAAAAACCAGAAACAAGAAAAGAATGCCCACTTTCCCCAATTCTGTTAAACATAATACTTAAAGACTTAGATGAAGCAATAAGACAACAGAAGGAGAAAAAGAAGATATAAACAGGGAAAAATAAATTAATTAATGCACCTTAATCTACAGATACACAAACAAAACCAAAAGCCAACCTTGGAATAAATCCAGCTTTGGAAGGGAAGGACCTGTGCAATGAAAACTTTAAGGCACTACAAAGAGAAGTTGAAGATTCTAAAGGATGGAATGTTCTTCCAAGCTCATGGATCGGTAGATTTAATATTGTGAAAGTGGATATTCTACCAGAAGCAATTTATAGATTTAACACATTCCCCATAAAAATTCCAACTCAGTTCTTTACAGAAACTGAAAAAAGAAAAACCCTTAAATTCCTTATGAAAAAAACCATAGGCCCATAACAATCCTAAACAATAATAACAAAAAATCTGCTGGAGGTATCACCATCCCAGATTTCAAGTTATTCACAGAATTATTATCAAGAAAATAGCATGGTACTGTCATAAAAAGACTAACTGACCAATGGACTAGAATGGGGTACCTACAGATAGGTGCACACTCCTACATGCATTTAACCTTTGACACACTGGA
This sequence comes from Acomys percivali, assembly GCA_907169655.1. Lineage (NCBI taxonomy): Eukaryota > Metazoa > Chordata > Mammalia > Rodentia > Muridae > Acomys > Acomys percivali. Next base: position 35,909,497 of record OU015758.1, read on the forward strand.
GGAAAGTAACCATCTTCAACAAATGTTGCTCATCAAGCTGGATAGTTGTATGTAGAAGAATAAAACTTAAACCATATATTTCATTCTGCATAAAAGCTCAACTCTAAATGGATCAAGGGCCTTGAAATAAGACCAGATAACTTGAATCTGTTACAGTAGAAAATAAGGAATGTGCTTGAAATTATTGGCAAAGGAAAGAACTTCCTGAAGAGGGCCCCAAATATTGCACAGGCATTGAGATTTTAAAAAATTAATAAATAAACTCATGAGACTAAATTGTTTCTGTACAGAAAAGGACACTGTAACTTGAGTAAAGAGGCAACTTACAAAATGGGAAAAATCTTTAGCAATTTTTCATCTGGCAAAGGTTTAGAATCTAAGATATAAAAAGAACTAAAAAAAAAAAAAAAAAACCCTAAGTATCAAAAAAAACAAAAAACAAAAAACAAAAAACTACACACATGAAGTCTCACAGCATGACAGGCTAAATACAAAGTGATCAAGGACGACACCAATAGACATGCCACAGTGGATAGGATGGAGCGAGCACATGAGGTCTCAGCCTTACACAAAGACCTACAGGCAACTAAGGAATGCTGAAAGTAGAAGAAATCCACCCTCTCCAGGGAAGAGCACACCAATTGGTTATCTACTACCAAACAGGCAGGCAGCCCTAAAAACATACATATGGTTGACAGTATACAGACTGAGCAGGTTATATTTAGGAATATACACACACACACACACACACACACACACACACACAACAACAACAACAACAACAGTTTTTTTAAAAAAAAAGCCATGAAGCTTAAAGACTAAGAAAATGTCTACAGGGCAGTTTGGAGGGAGGAGAGGGAAGAGAAATTTTATAAATATATTAAATCTGAAAAAGAAAAAAAAAGGCATGGAACTAAAAAGAGAGTTCTCAAAAGATGATATGGAAATGGCGGAGATAAACGTAAAAAATGTTCAACAATCCCACAGGCATGTGTCATCTTGTCCTGGCACACACTGCAGGTAGTACACCATTGTAGATACTGGGTTTGTGGCTGGCTTGGTGTTTACAGTGTACAGTCTGTCCTGTACTGGAACTTAAGGGTGAAGGCTCTATGTAGGCACCAGCTCAACGTCTCCACGTTCAATGAGTTGTGTAGGTACTGTCTTCAGCAATGGAGCCTCGCTGTCAGTTTGTTGAGAGTGGCTTATATATATAGTGTTGGCAACAGCCTGGATTGTTTGGGATTTCTATGGGGCTGCTTTGGCCAGCAACTAAATTAGTTGTAACCTAATCCCAGTCCTGGAAGCTCTGTCTGACAGTGGGAGAAGGCCAATGAGACTCTGTCTCTACATTACTTGGGGATTTCATTAGAATTGACTTCACGTATTTTCAGAAGGCCCCTTAATTTTAGCTCCCTCTCCCCACAACTTGATCTTCTCATCCTAGCCTCCATCACTCACCCCGACTTCCATCCATCCCTCTCTATTCTATCTTCATTTCCTAATGAGATGTTTCCTCTGGTCACAGGGGATAGAGAATACCAAGAAAACAAGGTCCTCATAGTCAACATGAGCAAAGCTCTCATGACCTCAGAGACTGAAGCAGCATGCACAGGCCGAATTGTCTGTGCTTATATTATTGCTTCCACTTAGTGTCTTTTGGGGATTCCCGAGTGTAAAAATGAGTGGGTCTCTGACTCTCATGCCTTCTTTTGGGCTTCTCTCCTTCTGTTTATCTTGTCCAACTTCAATGTGATAGTTTTTGTTTTAACTTTTTATATTTAAAAATAAATGAATGAATAAAAACCTACTCACTGTGTTAAAGGTTAATAACCAAACTGTCATTTATAAATGCTGAGAGAGGGAAAATTCATTTTCTCCAATAGAGTGACAATGGGTATATCCATGACTTCAAGGTAGGTCTCATGTTCAGGAGTAGCTAACCAATATATAATAGGCTCTACTGTGTGTGTGTGTGTGTGTGTGTGTGTGTGTGTGTCTGTGTGTGTGTGTGTGTGTGTCTGTGTGTCTGTGTGTCTGTGTGTGTACATGTGCATGTGTTTGTGTGTGTGCAAATCTGGTAAAAAGAGTTTTTCTCTAATGAGGCAACAGTGCTCCTACTAGACATTATAGGTTAACAAATAAGAAAGTCCAGTACCAGGAATGAGTTACTTCTTTGTGAATAGTTGGCCAATGGGATTGCATAGACCCTTAAGCATTACAGGCTTTCGACAATACTGTTGGATACCCTCCAGAACTTGATGGTAAGACCCTTCTGCTGAAGAATATGAAAAAATTTAGTCATTACTCATTTGCTTCATAGTTTCAGTCCTATTGGGTAGGGTCTATAGTGGGGGAAGGTGTCATGTACACTATTGGAGAAGAATAGTAATCATCAATCTTACCCAGCTACGAAAGTTGCAAACTACACAAATGACTAGCCTGGCATGGTATGCCTACTGGTACAATAGTAGCATGGAAGACACTAACAACTGTTTGATTAAATTTACATCTGGTTCCACAAAATGAAACCCATACACCCTTTATTGGGCCAATAGACTAAGTCCAAATAGCTCTTCAACCTGAGGGAAGAACCTGTTACAATGATTCTGCTAAAAGAGGATAGTGTTAAACCAACCGTTCTGTTTTTTGGTTTTAGTTTTTCCAAGACAGGGTTTCTCTGTGTAGCTCTGGCTGTCCCGGAACTTGTTTTGTAGACCAGGCTGTTCTCAAACTCACAGAGATCCACCTGTCTCTGCCTCTCTGAGTGCTGGGATTAAAGATGCGCGCCACAGTCACCCAGCCAGTATTAAAACAACTCTTAATAGTTTCTGATTATACTTTATAAATTAGTACATTTCTCAGCCCTCATCAGAGAAGCTTTTTTATTTTTTGCAATAGATATGACGTCACAGAGACTGATAACTAGCCAAAGTGAAGAGAACAAGAGATTGCAGGATGCTCAGACTTAAAGAGAACATCATTTACACACGCACGCACGCACGCACGCACACGCACACACACACAAATATGCATATATTTATATATATATTCATATTCTGTGGCCCCCTCCTCCCAAGGCTCAGGGATTGTTGTGGAAGAGGGAATAGAAAAAGTATAAGAAGCAGAGTTTGTGGCTCAAGGAAACAATGTCTTCCAGACACCGAAGAGCAGCAATGTGAACTCACAGTGGTTGTGAAAGAACACAGGAAACCCATGCAAGACCAAGTAGACCAAAGCCTCGCAGGGACGGGGAGTGTCCTAGTTTGCTCCTCTGTTGCTGCGATAAAACACTAAAGCTGACGTGGGGAAGAAAGGATTTGTTTCATCTTATTGCTCTCAGGTTACAGTCCATCATGAATTAAGTCAGACAGGAACTAAAGCAGAAATCATGCACTCATGCTGCTAGTTCACCTTTCTCCATGGTTTCTCAACTTGCTTCTTCATACAAGCCAGGACTACCTGCTTAAAGGTGGCAGTGCCCACAGCGGGCAGGGTCCCCCCACATCAATCATTAATAATAAAATATAAAATAAGAATAAGAATAATAAAGGTCCCACAGACTTGCCTACAAGTCAATACGGCAGAGATATTTCCTCAGTGGAGGTTCCTTCTGCCCAGATGACTCAAGTTGGTATTAAGTTGATTTTTAAAAATGTAATTGGCACAAAGGATTTGGGCATGAAGTCACACCTCTAATTTGGAACAACTGGCAATTGTTAGCCACTAGGACAGGGCAGATTTAGATTTCTCTAAGAATCTCCCTGCACTCTTGGCCACTCTCCAGTGAAAGGCCACACATGCAAGAACATCTGGGCACCACTCATTGATCTTGATGAGTTGAAAATAAAAAGACACTAAGTTGGATGGGCAGAGAATGGAAAGGGGATCTGAGAAGTGTTTGGGAGTGGTGGATATTATAATAAAAAAAACCCACTTTTTTAAATTAGAAGGAATTTATATAAATTCTGTTGGCAATATTATAAAATCACTGAAATGAAATTTTCTTTCTCTTTTAAAGACAGATATGCATATAGTTTCTTTGGTAAATATGTATTTATTTGAGATTAAAGATGCCAAAGATTGGAAATCATGTCACAGAATCAAATGTGACTAAGCAATATGTTATTAGCAGATAAAATATTTTAAAGTGAAAAAGGCATGCAATTTTAGAAAACCATGCAATCTCAACACGAGAATAACAGAACAAAAGCCTTCAAAACTTCACCTGTGCTGAAAAGATCTTCAGAAGAGGAGAGCCACACAGTGACCTTGCTGGCATCTAACTCACCCAACAGTATTTGGAAGTGCATTGTTTCAAATCAATAACTAATTAACAAAGTATAAAAGAAGTTACACTGTTTCCTTAGCTCCTTATTAAAAATGGCTTTTGGCAGCACATGGGCAGAAGGTCACTTTTATGACAACTCCAGGAGCCTTTCAACAGCCCGCCTCTGTCAGATTAGATTACTTTTAGCAATTAATTTTCTTGAGTTAAAACAGAAACACATTTGTTATAGCAGGCTGTCATAATGACATGGTGAGTAGTTGTTTTGATATGAATTTCTTTCACTGACCTTCTATCATATCTTAATTTTTGTGGTTGACCTAACTGGAAGATTGGGAGCACAACTCAGATAAAGAACAGCACGCCAGACCATGCGAGATCAGATACAAACTGATAATTGAAAAGAAGAGTCTGCAGACTTTAGGAAACAACGGAATATATAACGACAATTAAATTTAAGATAAAATTGTTTATAATGCTAAAATACTGTAAAAAGAACAATATTTTCTAGGGAGTTCATCAAGATGAGATTATAGCACCTTCATTAAATTACACCCAGGTTACAAACAGAAATGTTTCATGCTACGCTATGCCACAGTCTTTTCTGTTTGGTGTCAACTATTACCACCTACTGTTTCATCAAATATTTCTAAAGTACATATATTAAATGTATAAAATATGAATAGCAAGTAGAAATATGACCAGATAAGATACAAACTATCTTCCGTTAAGAAATATGGTTTGATAAAATCATCCCCTAACAATCCTTATGAAATTATTTTCTTTATAAATTTGCATTTAAATTGAAAACAGAGAACACCACTAATTGAGAAATATACTACTTACCAAATCCCCTAACAAAAGGTCAAGTACTAAGTTTGACAGTGACTATTGTGGACATTTTTCCCTCAAAAGGTAAAAATAATTATAGTTGATTTTTCTCCGTATTGTTATAAGTGTGCTACATTCTTTAGTTATTTTCAAGTTTACAAGAACTTCATGGTGTATAAAACACTAAGTGAAAACTGAAGGCAGCTCAAACCAATAAGGACGAGAAGCTGAGATTTTCAAAGAACTCTACTGCATGAAAACACTGTTAACAGCAGCTATCATTTTCAAGTACTTGCTCTGTATTTGCTAAAGCTTAATATGCTGTAATTCATTTAATCCTCAAGACACGCTGGGAACTGATGCGATTATATCCTCTGTACCTTTGCATAGATAAGGCCACTGTTACTTTAGGAATTTATGTCATTTCCCTAACAATTAGTGCACACTCTTAGACCACAAGTTCTTAAATCAACTCGACAGTAAGTTTTACTTAACTATACATGTTTATTGTTGTATTCATATATATTATGAATACATATTAATATATTATATATGCATATATGCATACAAACACACCTAAAAACAACTGCTTCTAGTTGTAACAACATCACTCAAGCAAAAAAGGACAATGTGTAGAAAGTTGACCCTCAGTTCAAGCAATCTCAGCTATTTGAGAATGCTGGCTTGTGCTTAGTGTAAGGAAAACAAACCCTTCTCAAATACCTGATGGCACACTTGTCATAATCAGGTAGTAGTGGCAGTGAGGCCTGTGAAAACTTGTGAGCCGGTATTCCTTGCTCCTCCTGCTTAGGTAATGTCATTAGGTTCTATCTATGAGGTTGCCTATGCTCAGCCTTCATAGTTATCATTTAAATTAAAGGATCTTTATATCTTCATGGGACTCAATGTCAAACTTGTGGACACCATGTAACAGAAACAACATTTGGCTCCCTTTAAGAAAATGTCAGCCAGGCAGTAGTGGCATATGCCTTTAATCCCAGCACTCAGGAGGCAGGGGTAGGAGGATCTCTGAGTTCTGAATTCTCGACCAGCCTGGTCTACAGAGTGAGTTCCAAGACAGCCAGGGCTACACAGAGAAATCCTGTCTCAGAAATCCAAAAAAGAAAAGAAAAGAAAGGAAAACATTTGTATAATGGTGATTATGTAACGATGTGGTACATAGCAGATGGCAATACTCATCTCATGTACAGTTGATAACTGGAATAAATGGTTACATTGTTTCACAGAACTATAGTATAGTTACTATACTAACTATAGTAATTAACAGAGCAAAACATTTACTCAAACTTCTCTATTTAAAGCACTTTCATCTGCAATATTAAGAAAAAATTCTCTGAGTTAAATTAGCATGTCATAGTAATTGGATTTGTTCTTATGGATTAGGAATTCTTAGTCTTGCTTGTGTAAGTATTGCCTCTGAACTGAAATAATCTTTCCTGGAGGAAGAAGGCTCACAAGACTCAGGAAGCTCAGAAAGTTACGGGCTCAGGAGGCCTTCAGGATTACATAAGCAGTAAGCAGTTGCTGGCGAGGAGGGGAGGGGTGCAGGCAGATTGGGCACACCTGGAAAGATGTAGCTCTCACGCGTTAGCACCTGTGCTAGGCTAGGCTTTTTGGCGATGCAGCTGTATGAAGTTCATTCATGCTTCTTCAGCAAGAACACCAAAAACCTCAGTGGTTTACTAAGCCAGACCTGGCTCTAGTCGCTTGCTGTGGACTAATCTGGTGTTTTATGTGGGATAACAGCATTTGTTTACTTTGCCCTAGAAAAGGGGGAAGTTATACACAGTGTTTGAGTGAGTTCTTTCTATTCCAGAGTGTGATCCTTTGCATTGAAAGATTAATACTAAAAATAAAGTTGTACCCACACTGTCAGTGGAGCACATAGCTACAGTCAAAATGTAACAAACGGATGCAGTATAACCTGGTACCCCTACCTCTTTCAGAGGCACTTGAATTTCTTAAAACCAAGTTTTAAGAACCAAATTTTGTAATATTTATATTAAAATTATCATAAAACAGCTGAATACCAGTTCTAATTCAAGATATTCCATAGGTAGCTAAGCAAAAATCATTGCATTTGTTTTGAAAGCTGGTATCGTCCTTTAAGTATTTTTTTGAAAATGAATAATTTTGTTTCAATTGGGAAACTTTCTAGTTTAGCCACCTTCTCCTGAACTCAAATGCACAAATGCTCTTGTTTCTGAGCCTGTGCTTATCCAATTTTTTCTGTTCCAAATACCCCAATTTGGGAGATACATCCTCAGATGCCTAGTGAATGCTGGACACTGAAAATAGTTCAGAACCATGAAGTACACACACACACACACCCACACACACACACGCATACACACACAAACATACACACACAAACATACACACGAGTGTGTGCACACACAGGAATGCACCATGTACATTGCACCAATATAATACCTTTTCTGTCATAACTAACCATTTATCATGTAGTGTGGCTTTACAGTTAAGGAGAGGACAGTAATCTATACGAGTTTGCTTTTCTTTCCTCACACTTTCAGGTACAGAATATTTCTTTTAATCATGTGTCTTTTACATCAAAACTTTCACCTTCGATTGAATGGCCACACTTGATGCCTTTCCTTGGTATATCCACATTTTAAGCCACTCTTCTTTCACTTGGGTCCATTAGTAAAGTAGAGAGGTGACTTCAGCACAAGCAATGTGGTATTCCACAGCTTGTCTGATAACAGAGTTGGCAGGTAAATAGGATATGCGGTGTGCTAAGAAGATTTGTGTCTTGGTCAGGCTAGAATGGCATGGCAGGAGAATTCATCATACTCTTTACATGTAGGAAGATGCAAAACCCAAACTTTAGAAATTACTTTGGAATTTTTCACTTGATCTTGTTGAACATGGCTCAAGAGTAACTCATACCTGCAGGTGAGAGAAAAGCTACTGTCTTTCTCTCCTCAATGTCTGCTGTCCTTTCTGTAGCTCTAATAACTTATTTAATGTAAATTTTAGGTTTCACTCCTTCCCGCAAACTTTCCCTGGATCTTCCGCTCTTACCCACACCTGGGTTATAAGCCATCTGGTCTACCAACCCAAACACTGCATCCTCCATCACTGTGTTCACTTTACTGCTACACTGTGTCTATAGAAAGGCTCATCTGTTATTTGATCTTCATAACACAAGTGCTTAGCTCAAAACTGTCCAATAAATATTTCAGGAACTGTTCAAGAACTGTTCCTAGTTGGTTAAAAGAACATTTATAATTTTCTCTAATTCAGCTGAGTTAGGAAGCTAGCAACTGAATCATAAAAATATGGATAACTGGCTTGGTTTAATACAGTTCATGTTGGGCCATAAAATCTATGTTGAACTAATACTTCGAGAAGCATCTACTTAGTGTTAATGTTTTATTTAGTCACATACTTAATCTCAATGTCCTCTGGCTCTATATTCCTATTTCCAATCAAAATCCAAGCACGTTTAATCTTTTAATGCATCTAAGACAACAACAAAATGTAGGCAGTACCTACATCCCCAGAATCACAACACAGCTACAATGTTTTCTTATTTAAAAAGAGGCATTCTCTTTTTACTACACATATTTCATTTAAATATAACAGTGAACTAGAAAGGTACAGCAGAGCAGAGCATTCCAATGAAGGTAGGGTAACTAATCACATCCGTCAGCACACTTGCATTCTTGGTTTTAAATTTGTGTAACAACATATGTGATAAGAGTAACTTCAAAAGGATGTGTTTACTTTGGCTCACATTTCCAAGGCACAGTCCATCACAATGAGGAAGGCAGGGCCATGGGAATGTAAGGCATCTGGTCACATTGCAGCTCCAGTCAGGAAGCAGAAAGGTATGAATGTTAGCCCTTGCCTCACATGTTCTTCTTACTCAGCCTGAGATGCTAGTCACATACACTACTATGCATCTTCAAGGTGATTCTTGTCATCTCAGTTAAATTATTGTAGAAATACTCAAGGCATGTTTCCATGGTGATTCTACAGCCAACCAAGTTGAACTTGAAATACTGACCACCCCAGGAAGAATATATGCGATCCTAGGTCTACATTTCCTTCCTAGAACAACTGGCACCAAACGCTAGATGTGTGGATAGTAATCAGTAGTGAACCGCATATGCCTTCTTAAAAATTTTGCTACCTACAAAATATTATGAAACAAAGTATAACAGTTAGCATCTCAACAGGTAATGATCTGAACAGACTCCCATAGAATTAAATTGTTCATTATTTTAATCATTTCAGAAGAAAGATGCTTGATTTGGTTTTTTGACAAATATAAAACCATATGACCTCTAACAATTAGCAATTAAGATAATCTGAAAAATCTAAAACTACTAGTTGCTTCTAAAAGGTAAAGTGTTTTATGATTTACAGAATATTATTAATATTATATGCAGTAAAATCATGCATTTTTATATTATTTGTACCAAACAACACATGCTGTAAAATGAATATAGTACAGAACATTTGATGGATGAAGTAAAATTAGAAAAAGAGGAGAAAAAATTAAGGGACATTAAAAGTGTTTCTTGGAGTTTCCAAATGTTCCACATCTTTTTGATTAGTGTCACTTGAGCTTAAACTAGGGGCAAAACAATTTAACAATCATGAACAAGTACCACTACATAACTGAAAATCGAACGTTACAGTTTTAGAATGTGTCAAAACCATACACCAAATTAATTCCTTTTAGGTGCCAAATCCAGCAGTAGTTTATAATTTTTAACAAAAAATTCATGTTATATAACCTTATGTAAAAAATTTATATAAACATTTTTCTCACTGCAAGTTGTATTTAGTAAAGAAAAATTATAATGCTCAAATTTTTATAATTTACTATGGCTTACAATTAAGTACCTCCCTTTTATTGCTTATGATTCAGTAGTAGTTGAGAAAGGACATTTTAGTTCTCAATTTTACTATAATTTTTCTTTTTACACATCCTACAGGGAAATTTATAAACTGTATAAAAAATGTCACAACCTAGCCTTGAGTCTCACTCTACTGGTATGGACCTAGTAGGGTTTCCTTATCCATTCCCATTGCCACTTTCAGCCTTTCGTCTCTCCCTCCCTTTGTGACTGCTGTCCACAGGCAAAACCACTCTCAACCAGAGACATAGGACAGCCATACTAGGCTGGGACCCAAGTGAGTGACCTTTACTCCAATTCTTCAAGTCTCTTCAGAATTACTCGTGGTTCCTGTAAGCCTCTCCTCCCAGCCTGCTTCCATTCCCTACAGACATACATGAACATAATGAAGGCAACTGACAGCAAACTCAACCTTGATAGAGAGAATTAAAGGCACTTTCACTAAAATCAGCAATAAGACAAAGTTCTCCATTTTTGTCACACCTAGTCAATACAGTCTTAGCTAAAGTAATAAAGCAAATAAAGAAAATCAAACAGATTCAAATAGAAAATAGTAAATCAAAGGATTTTTATTTGTAGATGGTATGGTTTGTGCACAAAATATCTAAAAATCCTCCCAGAAAAATTTTACAGGTGATAATACTTTTAACAGAGTAGCAGGATACAAAATTAACACACACACAAATATCAGTAGCTTCCCTAAATGATTAAATGACTAAATAATGACTAAATGATGACTAAATAATGACTAAATAATGAGAAAGAAATGAAGAAAACAGTACCTTTCACAATAGCCTCAAAACTACCGTGAGATAACTTAACCAAGTGAGTAAACACTTGTTTAATAAAAAATGTAAGACATTGGCCGGGCAGTGGTAGCGCATGCCTTTAATCCCAGCACTCGGGAGGCAGAGGCAGAAGGATCGCTCTGAGTTTGAGGCCAACCTGGTTTACAAAACAAGTCCAGGACAGCTGAGGCTACACAGAGAAACACCGTCTTGAAAACAAAACAAAACAAAACAAAGAAAAAAAGGTAAGACATCGAAGAAAGAAATTGAAGGCTCCCATATTCACTGATCAGTAGGATTAATATAGTAAAAATGACCATCCCACCAAAAACAATGTACAGATTCAATGATATCCCCATCAAAATTCCAATACATTTTTTCTCAGAAATTGAAAGGACAATTTGGATATGAATATGGAAAACACACACACACACACACACACACACACACCACATAACACCACACCAGAATTAGCTAGAATCACCCCAAAGATATTCTGGAAATATCACCACCGCAGATTTCAAGTAGTATTACAGAGCTAAAGTAATAAAAACTGCATGGTATTGGCATAAAAACTGTCAAACTGATCAATAGAATAGAACTGAAGACCCAGACAAAGTCCAAACATCGATGAACACCTGTTTTGTTTTTTACAAAGAAGCCAAAATACACACTTGAGAAAAGAAAATATTTTCAACAAATATTCTCATTTTTTTTGTTTTTTGTTTTTTTGTTTTTGTTTTTTAATTTTATTAAATTATTCTTGTTACATCTCAACGGTTATCCCATCCCTTGTATCCTCCCATTCTTCCCTCCCTCCCATTTTCCCCCTATTCCCCTCCCCTATGACTGTTCCTCAGAGGGATTACCTCCCCCTGTATATGCTCATAGGGTGTCAAGTCTCTTCTTGGTAACCTGCTGTCCTTCCTCTGAGTGCCCCTAGGTCTCCTCCTCCAGGGGACATGGTCAAATGTGAGGCACCAGAGTACATGAGAAAGTCATATCCCACTCTCCACTCAAGTGTGGAGACTGTTCTGACCATTGGCTAGATCTGGGTAGGGGTTTAAATTTTACTGCCTGTATTGTCCTTGGCTGTTGCCTTAGTTTGAGTGGGACCCCTTGGCCCAAATCTGCCTATCATAATGTACTACTTGTAGGTTTCTAGGACCCACTGGATCCTTCTACAATGCTATTCTCACATGGTTCTCTCATCTAGAGTCTCAATAGGATGTCCTCCCCTCTGTCCCAGTTTCCTGGTAAGGGAAGCACAGCAAGCAATATTCTCATTTTTAACCGAGACCATTCTCAGTTAAAAAAATGGATGGCTGCATGTAGAATGCAAATAGACTCACGTTTGTCACCCTTCACAAAAGCCAGTTTCAGATGGATCAAAGGCCTCAACCTAAGATCAAATACACTGAATCTGAAAGAAGACAAAGTGCAGAGTAGCTCTGAATTCATTTGTATAGGAAAAGACTGTCTTTATATGACATCAATAGCACAGGCACTAAGAACAACATTGAGAAACAGGACCGCATCAAACAAAAAAGCTTCTGCATGACAAAGGACACCATTATTCAAACAAAGGAACAGGCTACAGAATAGGAAAATCTTTACCAATTATACATCTGATAGGGGTTTGGTATCTTAAATATATAAAGAACTTTAAAAAAAAAACATTGAACATCAAGAAAACAAATAATCAAAGTAAAATATGAGCTATAGAACTAAATAGTCCTCAAAATATGAAACTTGAGTGGCTGAGAAACAGTTTAAAAATGCTCAACATCCCCAGCCATGATGGAAATAGGAATAAAAACTACCTTGAGATGTCATCTTACCCCATTCAGATTGGCCAAGATCAGTACAACGAGTTCATGCTGGTAAAGATGTGGGGTAAGAGGCTCACTCATCCATTGCTGGCGGGAGTGCAGACTGGAAGAGACACTCTTGAGTACATATCCAAAAGATTTTACATATAATAAGATACTTGCTCTTCCATGTCATGGTTGCTATATTTATATACAAGCCAGAATAAACATGGGGCATTACTCAGCTGTTAAGAATAATGAAGCCATGGAATTTTCAGATAAATGGATGGCGTTAGAAACAACCATCCTGAGGTAACCAGACATGAAAAGACAAATGTGGCATGTCTTCTCTTATATGTGAATGTTCTTTTAAAATTTAGATATGCATGTGTCAATCAGATTAGCCACATTAGTTAGATAGTTAGTAAGGAGGCAGGAGGCATGGATAGAATGGTGCTCTTCCGAAGAAGGAAAATAGAATTTAATGCTATAAAGTTAAAGGGGAATTAGAATAGGAGAATTATAATAGAAGAATTAAATAGGGAGATGGGTGGGGAGGCCAGAGTAAAGAAAGGAATATGGGAAGGCACAACTAATATTAAAGGCCCTTAAAAAAAAACAAGACGGAAAAATCTACTACTGTAGAAGCTTCCTATATGTAATAGGGGTTGAAATAGACTTAACACATAATGGCGGAGACAGTGATTGAAGTAGACATCTATGACACTAAGGAAAACCTCCTGTTTTAGCAATGGATTACATCCTGTTGAGCTGTTAGTTAAAGGGGTCCCACAGACTCCCCTAACCCCCAAACATCAAAGGTTATTACCAAAGCTGTTATTTTATCTCCACGATCTGATTTAAGGCATATGGCTGAAGAAACAACTCACATCATCAAACATAAAGCTGGTGTCCAACAAGAAGGTACCTCCCGACTGACTAGGATTCATGGTGCTAGAACATACTTTGTGTGCTACCGGTTGAGAAAAATAATCATCAGTATCATCCAGCTAGAAACCCTGACCTACTGCCAGGTCAACTGGTACAATACAGTAATGGCTGCTCAGCAAGGGCTTTTGAGAGGCCCTCCCCACCATGTTTGAATTTTGGCTGGCTAATATCTTACAAATGTCTAACACAATTGTTTTTCAGTGGTATTCAATACAATTGCAATGTCATATTCAACAGTAAATAGGATATATTAATTTGATTTCAATACATACAGAATCTTTTGATAGCTTATCCTGGATAATTTCACATGTCTTGAGTGGAAATTATTTTATTCTCCTCTCTTCTCTTTACTGTTTATAATATCTAGATGTGGGAAGTGTTACAAACTATACTAACAGAATGTGCCTGATAACATAGTCTCACCATACTAAAAATTATTTCAAATACACTGAAAGTACAAAAAGCCAATTTTTAAGTTAAAAACTTATTCAAATAGATACTTTGGGGCTAAATGTTTTTATTATAATCAAGTAGTGAGTATTTTGTACAATCACCATCTAGATATATTATTTTAAGATATCATTTTTACAAAATGATATCCAGCACTACAGAGAATTCAAACCTGCTCATAGTCTGGTTTGGCAAGTAAAAGAGCATTGCTGGCTGTAACGGCTATAAGTAAACACATGGGATCACTGCTTAGCAAACAGGAGTCACCTGGCTTTGACACAACTGTGGATTTAAATATTAAAGGATATACAGCCATGCCATCTTTTATATGTGCTAGCTGGTAAGGAATGGAGTATAAATACTTCAGAAGTCTAGGGGGCTCCAGATTAGTGCCTTGTACCGTTCTATTCAGACAAGCAACAGTGTATCCTCCACATAAGTCCCTATCAGTAAAAGTCACTGCTGTTTAATTACTACTAAAATACTACAGAAAGAATCTATGACTTTCCATTTCTTAAAAATGCATCCCAAATCTTGAGACATCATCAAAATCTAATGGAAGGTTTTAGGATTGTGTAAAATTACTACAAGTCAAGCAGTCTTCAGCTGACTGAGAGACTTGTAGCTACAGCCTTAGGTGTGCAGATTATACAAGAGTTTCTTGTGAAATTCCAACAAAGAATGAGGATTAGAGTCAGCATGGCTAATGTCACAATTCATGTATAATGATCAAGATTTTCATATTTTTATCCTCCCTCTTAAATTCTAAATTTGATTACGATTCATGTTTCAAATGAACTTTTAGGTTTAAGCAACCTCCCCTCAGTTCTATGACTTAATTCCGTTTCCTTATCTACACACACACAGGAAGTAGATGGTTTTAGGTTTGAAAAATATCACCAACTTTAGATATCTTCTGGCAACTGAATTGGTATAATTCTTCTCCTATAAATGTTCTTCCTGAACACCTTTTATATAAAAAAGTAAACAAATGCAGGCTCAATGATTTGCTTCACTATGAACGAGTATGTTCCATGGCAAAAAAATTGGAACAAAAAAATTATAAAAATGTAAGTTACTCTTTTCAACCATATCTAAAATATTTTAATTTCATAGATTTATTACTATAAATATTTTAGAGATAATGTTTCTATACATTTTTGAGAATCTCAAAGAATATATATTTTTAATCATACTGATCCCCACCTCCAACTTCTCCCATATCCACTCTTACCTCCGTATCTACCCAACTTCATGGAGTCCAGTTTGTGTTGCCCAACTTTGCTTGGGAATGGGACTGGCTCTGGGATGTGTTCTACTCACATATCTCTAACATAATGCTCACATAAGGGGTCACACAAATAAAACTTGAATTGGCTATTGTATTTTGGAGAAATCTGGTTATTATTTCTACAGCTGCCTTGCTAACCATGAAAGAGGCAATTATTCATTCACTCATATATCTATATATACATATATGAATGGATAAATGCACTGCTTTGTGTGTATCCATACATGTGTGTATGTGTGCTTGTATGTGTGTAAAGGCCAGGGGTCATTCTCAGGTGTATTTCCTCAGGTACTATCCACCTTTCTGTTTGTTTCTTTGGGACAGAGTCTCTCACTAGTCTGCTATCACATAATCTGGGTTGGCTGGACACTGAGCACAGGGATAGCAAGTGGAAGCCATCATGCCTGGGCCTTTTACCTACTGTAGAACCAGTGTAACTCAAGATAAAACAGACTTAAAAGCAGAAAGGGGCCAGTAGGATAGAGCAGTAGTTTAGAAGACACCTGGGAAAGAGAGCCAAACCTGGCCATTTATGAAGCAAGAAGTTATACATTTTAGGACAACGACTAGGAGGAAAGCTGTAGTTGATAAAGTCCAAAATTGGCACGTGAGTCTCCATGACTGCCTCTCCACTAGTTGGTCATTACAGAATGACATCTTCATTTCAATAAAGGATGGAGTTGAAGACAGGAAGGAAGTGGAAGAGCGTAAACCCAGGGCTTCCTGAGCCTAGATCAGACTGGATTGATGCACATCAGTCAAGGAAACAGTTCTTCATTCTGAGAAGTTCTTCACACTGAGAAGACTTGTGCTCTGTTGAGTTTACACTGAGAAGACTTGTGTACTGTTCAGTTTACACTGAGAAGACTTGTGCTCTGTT
>OU015758.1:35928616-35946373 GCA_907169655.1 Acomys percivali
AAAAACAAACAAAAAGGTAAGGCTAAAATATTTTCTCTAGCTTTAGCTCTGTAAGCAATTCTAACAAGTTATATATAAGTCAGAACTTAATTGTTGGGTGTCCAGTTGATTTAGAGAACTAGACAACTCGCTGGTGTCAGAGAAAATGACACAGAAAGAGAAAAGGCACAAGAGCCAGAGATCTTTAGAAATGGGCTCTTTCTCAGGTGATTTTTACCTTGAGAATAAGGTGAACATACTTTCAGATGTGCAGCTTAAGACTACTGGTCTTAGAGTCTTATGGTCCTAATTTTAAGAAACAAAACTGAGGTGTGGGAAAATCAACTTAAATCACGCTAAGTTGAACAGATGTAATTCAGTTCAGATTGACAAGTTCTATACTGCTAATCTCATGCCCTGTGTCTTATCAGACTCTAAAACTCTAAAAAACATTATCACGTTGTGCCTTCAATGACACAGGTTTCACGTTAATTTGAAGAAACATAAAATACCTTATAAGTATGTCTAACATTGTCCAGAAAGTCATTATGTTCCTTAGAGCAGCTATAAACGCTGCCCAACACAAAACTATGAAGTTATTTATGCATTATCCCCATTCACCTGGGCTGATCTCATCTGTGGTCAGAGTAACTTTTCTTGTAGTGGGCAGCAGGAAAGGCAGACTCATGGATAGCCAAAGTGCTGAGAATAAGAGCCGGAATACTCATTCCTAAATGGGGCATCTTTATCAACACCCCTGGAAGAGAGAATGCAGAGATGGAGGAAGAAGAAGGGTGCTGTCAAATGTTGTCTTCTAAATAGACATAACATGGAACTCACAGCATCTGTAGTTACCTGCACAAGACTCACATAAGATCATGCCATCCAAAATCTAGCATCGATGATGAAGGTGCTCTCCAGACTTCACCCTTTACTCAATGGAAAGGTCAGAGCCATCAGCTTCCAGACAGAAAGGAGCAAGGAGCTAAAGTTTCTGCCTATCCCAGGAATGCCTGGAGTAGAACAGGGACCAGATTTCTGTGCCAGAATATTTCCGGTTCAGCTGGATGTGCAGAGAAAAGATTTCTCCGCAGTAAGTGTTACTGATCTATCAACTGGACTGCCAGCACCAGGCCAGGTGGCATCATGGAGCTCAGGGCTCCAAAAATCCAAGCCAAGCTGCAAAGAGGGGCTCAGCCTAACTCAGGGTGGCAGCTTCAGCTGCTTTGGGAATATCCAGTAACAGAGGTTCAGAGTTCAGAAACTGAGAGGCAGTTAGGGGAGGCCTGGCTTCGTTCCGGAGGACAGAATGGCTGCTTCTGCAACAGCTGGCCACTCGCCTCCCCAGATGGGCACTACAGTGGGTGCAGCAGCACGAGAAAGGTGGCTGGTGAACAGCAGAGCCTCTGGGTGGCCGCGCCCCAGTGTGGTTCCATTACGGCTGCCTGATCAGCAGTCAAGACCAGGGGTCCAGCAGTGAATCCTTTGAGGAGGAGGAAGCCTTCTTTCCCCATAATAAACAGTGAGTCTCAGATGGTCATTGATGAAATAGATGGTGCTAGCCCCTTTCTTTCATGTGAAATGGGTACTTATAAACCTTGGGCAGTGAGAGGAGTTTTGAGGATGAATGTGGTTATTAGCCAGAACTAGGATGCTGACAATGCTCTATTTGCATGGGGAAAAGATAACAGGAGACAAGCTCAAAACACTGACTTCCTGTAACCTTGGAGGCTGTGTCACATGCTCCTGAGGCAGGCAAGGAAAACAGGGTCCTTCCATTCTCAGGATGAGATTTAAATCTCAAGTTTGAGATTTCTGGAGTTTAAATATGCTCAATCTTGCTAGTCCCATGTCAATCCGCCTGAAGGCATGATCCATGAGCCCCACAGACATGAACTGGGGATAGGGACAATGAGCATTGGAAGAGAGAAATGGCACATATATGACCATATTTAATGGTACACATGTGTGAAATTCTCAAGGATGTTTGTAAGTTTAAACATGTATGTGAAAATATGTAAGCCAATTATTTTTCAAGATTATGATTATATTATTTCTCCATTCCTTTTCCTTTCTCGACCCCCCCAACCCCACCATCTTGCTCTTTCAAATGCATTAGCCTTTTGGATTTTTGTTTTGTTCTATTTTTTTTTTTTTTTAAGACAGGGGTCCTCTGTGTAGCCTTGGCTATCCTGGAACTCCCTCTATAGATCAGGCTGGTTTTGAACTCACAGAGCTCCATCTGCGTCTTCCTCCTAAGTACTGGGATTAAAGCTATGCACTGGGTTATGGCCTCTTTTTCCATTAGCTGTTATTACGTATACATCTATTGATTATCCAAGACCAAATGGTGAGCCTTAAAAACATAACATTATACAGGTTGTTTGCGTGTGTGTGTGTGTGTGTGTGTGTGTGTGTGTGTGTGTGTACGTGCACACATATATAAACAATTGTATACTGATTATTAGATCTACCATGCAAAGCATATTTTCCTAAGAATTTCTGGGCTCAAGAAAGCTAAAGATATAGCGCTCATTTCTAAGGAATGCTATCCAATATGGACAGCAGCAGCCCCTGGTGGTCCAAGGAGTGAAAACTGTGTGTCTGTAGTTATTGGGGTAGAAATATGGTTTTTTAAATGAATATGTACATATTTAGCTATTTGACTCAGTTCTCAACCCAACACATTAAAAAACAGATGCTTTAAAAAAATGATCTGTTGGCAAGATGCTTGTTAGATTTTATCAGCTGAAATATTAAAATTCATAATGAATTAATTAACACATTATATAAAAATAAAATGTTTTTGTTTTATCGTTTTACAAAGTACTATAACCAGCGGTGGTTAACACTGGGAATTTTGTGTGTCTTATATGTGTTGCTTAGAGAGAAACTAAATTTATAGAATTACCACTGAATTGATGACATTTTCTGTCTTCACTCTTGAATTGAGTTGGCAGATGTTTTCGAGAACAAAAAATTCTATCTTATTACAAAACATATTAAGCAGGTTTTCCTGCCAGGCATGTCTGACGATGTTTATTGCCTAGACCAAATCAATCCCCTTAATAAGCCATAATATATTATAGAAAGTACATTACTTCATAGTTAAGGAAGTTGCTACATGAAAGAGTAAGTCCTTTGATCTCTTAGGCTCTGCTCCGCATGCATCAGAATGGTACCAATAATCAACTATTTAGTCACACCTGCTCACAGACATTCAGCAACTAAAATATACTTGCTTAGGCTTACAGTTTTAGGCGCACATGCTATTTAAGCTTGTCTATGTACATGAGATACTTACACAAACATGAAAAGAGATTGGTTATTTACTAGAAACCGGAGAAGAAGAAAATGCAAATACTTGAGTACACAAGCTGGTCACTACTCAAAAAAATGTGTGAATTTTACTGCACTTCAGATCATGAGGCTATACAGAAGTTCCAAAATCGGAAAAACTCCTCCATCTGGAAAACTTCTGTTCCGAGCATTTTGAAGAAGGAAGACTCAAACTGCATGAAGAAAAGAAGGTGCTTGGCTCCAAGGATTAAACAATAGTTTTTCCTAATTTACACATAATTTTGTTGCTAAAATTCTACATTACAATGGCTACAGTGACAACAGTAAGCAAGACAGTATGATCTTTGTCAGTATGATCTTCCTCACTAACATTGTCAACACACTCAATTCAGAACATCAAAATTATATTCTTTTAAGAAAGCTTCAGTTTTTCAGAGTTGGTGGCTTTTTAATAATTGCAAAAATTCAAATGAGAGCAGAGATGGAGATGCCTCCGGGGGAATCTTTTATTGTACGATACTGCTTTAGCTATTTCTCGGTTTTTCGTTTTTCCATATGAAGTTGAGAATTGATTTTTCAACATCTTTAAAAAATTGTGTAGGTACTTTAGTAGGGATTGCACTGAATCTATAAGATAGCCATTTTTATTATGTAGATTCTCCTGATCCACAAACAAGGGAGATCTTTCTATCTTCTGATATCATCTTCAATTTCCTTCTTCAGTTGAAGTTTTTTCATAAAAGTCTTTCACTTGCTTGGTTGTAGTTACACCTAGATACTTTATATTATTTATTGCTATTGTGAAGGGTGTAGTTTCCCTAAGCTGTACTATAGAGCAATAGGAATTAAAACAGCATGGTAGTGGCATAGAAATATGCTGGTTGATCAGTGGAATCAAACCAAAGACCCAGAAATAAATCCACACACGTATGGACACTTGGTTTTTGACAAAGAAGCCAAATCCATACAAAGGAGAAAGGACAGCATCTTCAACAAATGGTGCAGGCCGAACTGGATGACAACATGTAGAAAATGCAAGTAGATTAATATTTATCATAATGCACAAAACTCAAGTCTAAGTGGATTAAAGATCACAACATAAAACCAGACACACTAAATCTATTAGAAGAAAAAATGGAGAAGAGCCTTAAATTCATCGGCAGAGGACACAACTTCTTGAACAGAACTCCAACAGCCCAGGTACTAAGGTCAACAATTACTAAACGGGACCTCCTGAACCTGAAAAGCTTCTGTAGGGCAAAGGACATCGTCAACAGAACAAAGCGACAGTCTCCAGACTGGAAAAAGATCTTCACCAACTCTACATTTGACAAAGGGCTAAATCCTAAAATACATACAGAACTCAAGAAGTTAAATAAAATAACCCAATTAACAAGTGGCATTTAGAGCTAAGCAGAGAATTCTCAACAGAGGAATATCAAATGGCTGAGAAACACTTAAAGAAGTCTTCAATGTCCTTAGTCATCAGAGAAATGCAAATCAAAATGACTCTGAGATTCCATCTAACACCCATCAGAATGGCTAAGATCAAAACTTCAAGTGACAGCACATGCTGGAGAGGATGTAGAGAGAGGAGAACACTCTTTCATTGCTGGTGGGAGTACAAACTTGTACAACCACACTAGAAATCAAGCTGGTGCTTTCTCAGAAAACTGGAAATAGGGCTTCCTCAAGACCCAGCCACACCACCCATGGGCATGTACTTGAAAGATGCTATAACCATACAACAAGGACATTTGCTCAACTATGTTCAGAGAAGCTTTACTTGTAATAGCCAAAATCTGGAAACAACCTAGATGTCCCTCAGACAAAGAATGGATAAAGAAACTGTGGTACATTTACACTAAGGAATAAGACTCAGCTATTTAAAACAAGGAAACCTTGAAATTTACAGACAAATGGATGGAACTAGAAATGATCCTCCTGAGTGAGATAACCCAGACATAGAAAGAAACACATGGTATACACTCACTTAAAAGTGGATAGTAGCCCAACATAGATGGCCTCTGAGAGACTCTACTCAGTGGGGTATCAGGACAGATGCTGGAGCTAGCTATTGGACTCCAGGTGAGAGAAGTATGTAAGAATGGAGATATAGAAGGACCCTGAGGATCCTGGAGCCCCACAAAAAGACCATTAAGGATGACGGATCTGGATCTGGGAGGACCCGCACAAACTGCTGTACCAACCAAGGGCAATGCGTACAGTAAACCTAGACCCCCTATTCGGATCTATCCAATGGACAGCTCATTCTCCATGGTTGTGGGGAGAGAAGGGACTGACTCTGACATGAACTCTGGTGACCCCTATCTGACCACTTCCCCTTGGTGGGGAGGCCTGGTGGCACTCAGAGGAAGGGGAAGTAGGCTAGCAGGACTAGACTTGACAGGCTATGATCATATTAGTGGGGGAAGAGGTCCCCTTGTGTCACAGGTCTAGGGGAGGGAAATAGGGTGAAAGGAGGGGGAACAGGAAGATACAAGTGAGGGAATATCAATCGGGATATACTGTGAATAAATTATAAGAAAATAAAAAGAAACAGAAATGCCGATGAGTCATTAAAGCAAGACAATAAAGGGATTGATGGGACCCAGCAGGAGTTAAAAAAAAAAATAAAAAGATAATACTGATCTTAAAAAAATTCAAATGAAAAAAGAGTGAGAAAATTCAAATAAAAAAATAGTGAGAGGAAGAAATTCAAATAAAGGCTTTAAAAATCAGTTAGAAAACTAGACTACACCAGAGATCCTGAGTGTTAAGAATAAAGTTTTGGATGGATGTCAACAAGCAGCCAATCCACAAACACTTGAAGATCTTCAATGTGCAGTGCAGGGGCTGCCAAGCTCTATAAATTTCTCCTTCACATTTGGACTTTTTCTTTGATAGTTTTGTAACTTTCCTCCTTATATCCAAATTTAGTATCTTTTTCCTTTTTAAAAATTTTTTTCATGTTGTCTGAACTTTTATTTGCTATCAGCACAGCCCAACACTTAGTCTCATCTTAGGAAAAAGATGTCTAAGTAGTCACAACCCAATGTTAGATATTCGGCATCAAGTCTACCTTTGTCTGTAATCTACTTTTATACTACAAGTTCTATGAATAGATCTTCTTAATCCTATTATAAAAAGCTCATTTGATGAGCTGGAGAGATAGCTCAGAGATTAAGAACACTGGCTATTCTTCAAAAGGTCCTGAGTTCAATTCCTAGCAACCACATGGTGGGACACAACCATCTATAATGACATATGGTGCCCTCTTCTGACATGCAGGAGTACATGGAGGCAAAAACACTGAATACATTATAAACCTTTAAGAAAAAGTTTATTTTTTATATAACTCACTTCCACTTCTCTGTTGAAGTCATGTTTCTGTGCGCGAGGATCTAGCCTTCTTGGTTTGCTCTCTTTTCAGGGACTGACCTCTAGTAATTGGATTGTGTTGTTTCCTGATTCTCTCATAATGTACTCTGCACCACTGGAAAAAGTATCTCTATTTGCTTATTGTTTAGCATTGAATCACAACAGAAAAATGCAAACCTACAGCAATAATAACAAAATTTTGAGACAAAAATGTAGTAGTTATCTCAAAATAGCAAATGTTAAAACATGACGAGGCAAACTATTTGTAATTGTTTTCAGAGGTTTTAGTAAGCGCCAGGTATGGGCTATAGCGGCAGAGAAGCACGCATTTTTTTCTGGGTAAAAAAAAGAATGATTAAAGGAAAAGAAAGAAAACAAAGTTAGAGATTTGACAAAGTATCAAGTGTGTACATAGTAGCAAATGTATAAAGCAAACATCCTTAGGGTAAATATGAGCAGATTTGTGAAATAGAAATAACTTTAGCTAAGGTTGAGGCTAAACCCGTAACTTTAGCACTAACAATACTGTTAAGAAAGGAAAATAAGGTACTATTTTATATATTCAAGTAATAATGTATAAGTCTATCAACAATAAATCTTAATCTACTAGTTATATCAATCAATGAAATATTACTTTTCTGAATTTTATCTTAGATGCTGGATTAGGTAGGAAACCAGTAATATAGCTTTCATTCATTTGTTTTAGTTAAAATGTAACCACACAGAAAAATCAAGCCATATACATTAGTAAATAACCTTGCTTTTTTATATTTTAATTAATGGCTCTATCACCCTATTCAAATTATTGAGAAAATTCTATTCTACAAGTGTATATTATGATGGATCTCTTGTAGGCTAAACAGACAGTGCACTCAGTAAAACAGACTAAGGTTTTGGTCCCCATAAAGTTCATATTATCTTGATCACAGTCTCGTACAAGTCTGAATCAATATAAATTATCCGATTAAGCAAGAACATATGGTCTCTACTATATAGAGCTGGTCAGACATCTTTGTTTAAGGGAGATGAGGTGACTTAGACTGAAAACCTGATTTTAATTACAGAGACCCACTTGGTAGAAGAGAACCTTCTTCACAAAGTTGTCTTCTGACCCCGCAGTTATGATGTGGCATGTGTGTACATACATACACATACACATGCATAGGCATGTATGCATACATGCATGCACACACACGCAAACTGAGTGAAGAAATTACTAAGAGGTTAAGAGTAATTGTTCAAGTACAGTACCTGGGTTCAGCTTCCAGCACCCACATGGTGGCTAACAACCATCTGTAACTCCATTTCCAAAGCTCAAATGCCCTGTTCTGGTCTTTGTGGGTACTGCACAGACATGGTAACTGTACAACACATGTAGGCACAACATCCATACACATTTAATTAAAATATAAATAAGTCCTAAAAAAACAAATGTAGTATTTTAAATAATCAATCTTTATTCTCATCAGATGTGACTACACTATACCATACTTTTACCAAATACGGTTTAATTTCCTTATTTCAGCTCCATATTTTGTTTGCGATGGGCAGGACAATATGGTATAGATGTATGGGTACAAGAGCCCATATTAATAACTTCATTGGAAAATGTACTTCTGCCTGTTCCTACCTATGTGAACAGGCCATACATCAGTTCACTTACTATAAACAACCAATTCCTAACTGGAGATAAGACCTGCTCCATAGGATAAATCCCATGCCCAGCACCATCACAGGGTCAAGAACCTATGGTTGCAGAACGAATAGGTCTTGTACAAAACTCTCATAAGCCCAAGCCAGACCAAATTCCATCATGTTCACAGAGTTTGGGCATGAAATTCCATCCCCAGCTATGGTTGGTACTATCAGCATTTGTTAGCTCCTGAGAAAGGAGACACAGTTTGTCTAGAGTGTAGTCTCCGGTAAGTCACCCATACTCTAGTGGACAACCATATATCCATGGATATGGGGGCACCATAAATTGGTTCTGATGAGTTATTACAAACAAAGAACACAAAGCTGGGTGGGTAGAGATGGGAAGGGTTTAGGGTTGTCATATTAAGATAAAAAATATTATATGCATCTCTCAAAGAATACATGAGTATTTCTAAACATAAGTGAATGAATAAGAAGAATATAAATAAGAATTGATTTCTCCTCCTCAGATACCATGCTCTGACTCTGAAACTGGTAACATTGGTAATATTCAGAGACATGTGGAAGGAAGTAATAATTTCTTGATTGGGTGAGTCTTATCTAAGAAGGAATCCACCATACATCAGATGAGACTTTCTCTTTCACATTATAGGATAAAGACCTATTGTTCAGAAGTATGTTGAAATATTTTACCACACACATACTATTATGCATAATCCTAGGAGATTTTAAGAGAAAGTGTTAAGAAAGTATGTTATTAACACAAAAAGCCATATGCATAAACCTGTATGGTGTAAATGGGTGTTTTTATATGGGAACTTCATTTGGGGCAAATGGCACAAAAAACAAAAACAAAACAAAACAAAACAAAAAAACCAAAAAAGCCAATATTCTTCTCCTCCTCCACAAATAAACACAGAAGATAAACAAAAGAAGTAAAAATAGCTAGAGTATAAAAATAGAAAAGAATTAAATGAAAAATAAAGGAAAAAACGAAAGAGACCAAGTCTCAGTAACCAACAGACTATCTTCAAAGTGCAGAGATGAAGAAATTAAAGAAAATGTTACATATAAATACAGGGGAGGGGAAACCAAAGCAATGGTGGCAAAAGAGAATGAAAAGGCAAAGGGTGTTTGAGACACTTATTTTCTACAAATTACAAGCAAATAATGAGGAAGCAACAGAGCAAATCACTGTCTGTTTGTATCTCACACACACACACACACACACACACACACACACACACACAGACTCTTTATGGTTTGTGTATTCAAAAAGCCTTACAAAAGTCGTTTCTGAATCTGGATATTAGATGCACTTTGTCTTAAATAGTGGTTAACAGACTGGATAATATGGTAAGAAATAAGGACAACAAATAGACTAAAATGCTAGTATCACACTTTTGGTGTAGTTGTACAAGACCGTCATATGTATACAGCAGGACAAACAGAATACAACCAGTATTAAACAATGGGATGATCTGTGAAAAGTGAAATGTTATAATCTAACTACTTTTCCTCATAGTATTAAATGTTCTGCATATTCCTGGTCAGGACACAGTTTTCAGGGTCTTGGGAATTTACACATGACTCTGATAAAAGACTGGTGTTAAAGCTCAATTTCCAAAACAGAAAGACTGTGTCGTGACCTAAAAGAACATAAAGAATTAAAACAAGTAACCAATGTATCTTCATTCAAAGATGGTATAAAATATTTCATTAATAATCTTTAATGATAAACATAATCATGAGTCCCGTTGAATATTCTGAAATGTTACTACCCTAAAGGGTACAGTCAGGACTGGTGGATCACATGGTAATATCAGCAGAGAAAGACAGAACTATAATCAACTTTAAGTGAAACCTGGATTACACGGATTACACAGCAAGTTCCAGAACAATCTAGACTCCACTGTGAACCATGCTTCATCCCCAACCCTCTCCATAAACATAAAATATTAATTTTCAAGTTTAAGTATAATGAACTATTCAACTTCAAAGAACATATCCACTTATTATTATCTAGGGGCATTTTTTTCATACTTTATTGTTAAATCCTAACAAACAAAACACACACTTAGAAAATGTGTCATAAAGGAATATGCCAAAGTGCTAAGATGTTCCCATGTATCACTACAGAACTCAGTGTCCACGGGTGGCACTCCTGTACGGACCGATTCCATGATGCAGAGCTACAGGTGCAAAGGCTCACTGTGCGTGACAGGAGCAAACACCAGTGATGCCCTCGCTGCACTGCTGCTGAATGCTGTGGGCTTAACCAGTTATTGAGGTTTTAGTTGCCTTCGTCTTGGAATACCTTAGACACTGGGGATGGATGGTCACACACATCATCTGGTGAAGATGGCCACACCAAATGAAGACAGTTTTACATCTTTCAGAATTATTGTTATATTTGTTCTCATAGGACCTTAAAGTAGTAATATACTGGAGAAGTGCATTTAAAAGTTCTTCCTTTTGCACATATCATATTAAAACTTTAGAAACTGTCCCTTGAGCTAGCAAATGACAATAGTGTTTGCATTAGAGATTCATTCGAGTATAAAGTGTCATGCTGAAATAAGTGATATATTTTGTAATTTCAATTTAAAAAAACCCTATCCAGGCAGACTACAAGAATCAACAGCTTCCAAAAACAATAAAATAAATGACATGAGATGAGATGCTAAGGAAAGCACAGACACAGCTAAGGGAAACGGCGCTCTTTCTCACCCTGATGAACAGCTGCAGCATCTCCTTCTCCTTTTGGGGGTTACGGTACTTCTCATAGAAGTCACGGCGCTTCTTTGCTTCTCGGGAGACCCTCTCTCTCCTCTCCCGCTTCTCTGCTGGCTCATCTGCACCCTCACAAGATGGCTGTTTGCGTGTTCTTGGCTTTTCCACTTCAATATAGTTCTCATTTGGGTTTAGGACGATGACTCCATATCCTTCCTGTTTTGAAAAAAAAAAAAAAAACAGTGATACAATTTAATATCAGAATTTATTTCAATCCATGAAGATATCCTAAAACCTTAGGCAATATATATGTATATAATATATATGTATATATACATATATATATTAAAGTTACTAACATATTCTTTTAGGAAAGATTATATATTACATTTTTAAAGTAAAGTTTAAAAGTGTTTGCTTTTATTACACACACAAGTGAGCATATATAAGCTTTAAAAGTTAAACTATGTGGACATCATTGCCACAGGGAAAAATAATGAATTTAAATTACAAAAAATCTACTCATAGTGTGATTAAAAGAAATAATCATACAAAAATCCATTCACACTGCATTGTGTGTGTCTTGAAAAAACTGTATTACCAGTGCATCTTAGACCTTAGTTTCTCCCCATCCAGAAAGACTAAAAAATCATAGAGCAAAATAAAGCAGGAGGATGATGACTGGAGCGCTTCGTTTCCTGGCCGCTGGACAGCCGGCCCGGGTTAAGACCTAGTGCCCTGAAGCTCTAAGTTCCAAAGTTTAAAAACACAACTTTCTGAGCTCGTAGGGCTCAGATTTTAAACATATATTTTCCTGACTTACTCATTTCTCACAAGGAAAACGCTCCTGCAGGTATGATTAAAAACATCGGGTATTTAGGCTGAACTGATGAACTAATCTAAACATTAGAAACAGCAGCCTCTATCGAGTTTAAGGAATAGCAAAATTTGAAGTGATTTATATGTCTTTTCTATTCAATTCTGTATTGTGAATGTCTTAATTATGCTCTTGTCTTTTAAAGTCATACCTAGAATGTAATATGACAAAAAATAAGAGCCACAGAAAATAAAGTTTGTAAGATCTCCATCCTTACTAAAAACAAATGTAGTTTTCAAACTGTAACTATAGAATTTTCTGCAGGAAATTCAGATATCAAAGAAAACCAAACATAAGAAGATATATTGTAAAATACTGATAGCATTAGTTTTAAAAAAACAATATTGATGTTGACTCAAGTTCTTAATTTAAATATGCTATCGTGTGGTCGTGGGCTTTTTGTTTGTTTTTATTTTCTTTATAGTTAATCTAATGAAATAATTGTAAACTTCATTGGAATTCTTACCATTTTCATGCCTAGTCAAAAGATATTGTTGACTGAACTCATTCTTGGCTTGAAAATTTCAAAATCACTAAAGTTCTGGTTTTGTGGTAGTATTATTTATTAAGATAAAATTATTTTATGCTTGTGGAAACTCACAATATATGATAAAGTGATGAAGAAAATGCCATATATTCTTCAACAGAACCTTCAATAAAACTTTCACCTCTCTTATGAACCACTGATAAAGTAGTTTAAAACTTTAACATTATACTTCAAAGCAAGAGAGATGTTCCATGTTTTGTTTTTTTAACTTTGTTATCTGTTGAATCGAAAGTTTTACCAACAAAAGATATTTTATTTAAGCCTCTTTATTTAATATGTATAGCTATTCAAAAGTCTTGTAATTCACTGTGATCACTGTCAGGTAGACAGATTGTCACTTGGTGATTTTCTACAGTTGGACACACTTGACTAGTTATTAAAATCACATTTGAAGGAAGTTCCTAACCCTCTTCCTTGTGGCTCTCACAACTTGTCACGCCCTTCTCAAATTCCACCTATAACTTCTCCTCCCACCACAGTAAGTTAAACAGCACTGTTACACTCTGCTAAACACAGTGAAATGCAGACATTCAGGACACTGTCACTGGTATAAGGGACATAGTACAAAAAGGTCACCACAGGCCAAAAAGAAAACTGCATCCTTACTAGATTTTGTACTGTGAGTAAGTGGTCTCCTGTCATGTTTCTTGCTTGCTTTCTCTGACACACACACACACACACACACACACACACACACACACACACATACACACACATACACACACACACACATCTTGTCATATGCATACACAAGTTAAAAAGCCCAATTTCAATTTTAAATTTTATCGGCTGTAGAAAGCACTGTAATGATAGAAATATTCAAACTCAGGGCAACAAAGTGACAAACTATTGATTATGTAAGATGATGTTCATTTTATATAATCTATATAATAATATAACAAAGGCTTGCAATGAGAAAAAAATAATATTCACCAGAATTAGCAAATCCCTCTGAGCATTTTAATCTCGTTTTTGGAAATTAGATAAAGAACAAAAAACTAAACAAACAAACAACTGGAGCCTAGTTGATTTTCAATGAATTCTGAAATGTGAGAAGTCCCATTTAAATAAATGTAAAAAATGGACATACATAAATCATCAAGGAAGTAGTATTTGTGTAAGTTATTGATTATGTAACTGAGAATTACATGACTCATTTACTCAATGTTCTAAAGTCACAATGTCAATTTTTCACTGAGGCATCAAAAGAAGAAAAATGATACTACTTCTAAATCACCACGACATATGTCAATTAAAGAATTAAAAAACTTAAATGTTGACAATAAATGCTGAAACAGCTAAATTATTATCTTTAATTACCCAAATTATTTGAAAAATACTTTATCTTGTAAACATTTCAAACTGTCAATTTAATTAAAATAATAGTGATCACAAAATAATCACAAATATTTCCTAAAAAATCAGATACAAATTAAATAACAATTCTGGTAATAAAAAACTAGTAGTTTGAATTAATATTTTCATGATAAATTAACTGAAACAATGTTCACATAGATAATTTATAACAAGTTTAGAAAAAGTAGAATAAAGCCACCACAGGTATTCACATTATCTTGTCTACATTTTAACTACAGACATATAGAGCCAAACCTCACACATTTCTTCCTTTCTCTTTGACACAGAATGTCAAAAGGACTTTTACATAAGATTCAAAGACTTTGGTAATATCAACACTAATATATGGCAGCCAAGGTGTAAAGAAAATAAAGTGGTATAACACAGAGACAAAATATCATTAGTTAATTTTTAAAAATAGAACTTACAACCTCAACAGTAAGAATATATTCCAACTTGAAACATAATTATATTCCTAGTAATTAAATAACATACAACAAGGTAAGTACAAAGACTGATGGTATGATCTTTACTGAATGTAAAGTTTTATAAAACTACAAAATAAAATCAGACATCAAGTTTATTATTAAGAACCACGTAATGCTACTCTTTAAAAGAGAGCCTCCTTAACATGGGCTTGGAATTCTGAAGGCAACAGTGAAGCTTTCCTTTTATATTTAATTGTTCCTTAAGGACGTAAAAGTTCCACAGGATGAAAAATTGCAGCATTCCAAACATGCATGGAAAGCTGCTCTGTTACCTTTAACAAGATCAAATGATCAAACTGGTTATCTAGCAGTGCAACTACATAAGGCTTAGAACATCTTTTATCACATTTACCCAAATCATTTTGAATATGCAACATTTCGGGTGACAAAGCACACACAAAGCTGTTAACTGACTCTTAGGTTTGACCTGCAGGCTAGAGCAAGAAGGTTTTCAAGAAGACAAGCACTGGAAGGTATAAGATCTTTTTAGATCAAGATAAAGGAGTAAAGTTAATAGAGATGAGATAGGATAGATACTGAATTTCATTCAGAAATTTGGACCCAACAAGACAAGAAAGATGTTTACTTCGAGTTTGACAAACACAAATAGCCAAATCACTATGACTGTTACATTTGTAGAACTCATGATTGTCACATGGTTCTCCATGCTGTTTGTAGTTTGTTGGCGAGGCCTTCTTTTTGTTTTATGCATGTGTAATAAAATAAATGTATGTGAAAAAAAAAAGAAAACTGAAATGTTACAATCATACTGAAATGCACACAAGACAGCAAAATCCAGCTACCCTTAAAAAAAAAAAAAAGCTTTAATTTCTCAGGCTGCATTTCAATGCATGTGTAGTTATATCCATGGTTTCCGTTCCAGGTCGATATTTATAAATTCTAAATCATAGGACCTTAATCTGACACTCTCAAATGTTTAATGCTAAAACATAGCAATTTTGGCATAACTGCTTGCTGTGATTAATATAAAACACATAGGACCCCAGGACCTCTTACCGTGAAGACTAAAAATGTACTAATAAATAATAATTTATCATTCAATCAGCAAACAGTGGTATAAGCAGAAGCAGACAGGTGATGTCCAACACAAAAACACACAGGAAACTTTGCTAGAAAAAGCAAATCAGCACAGAACATTACTTATCAAGGATGTGTAGATAGAAATCTAGCAATAACTGACAGAAAAGCATACTTTTCATTTCAAATGAACCTATAAAAAAAAAGGTTTATAAAAGTTTGTGTACTAATTTCCAATTGTAAAAAAAAAAAAAAAAAGGAAAATAGAGACAAGTTCTACAGCTTTTAAAATCTCCTATGAGTAGCTTAAAAAAAAAATCAGCTGAAAGTACTCAGCTCGGCATATTAACTTGCCAATCCTGGAAGCCACATGTGACCAGAGAGGGCAAGGCCACACTAGAACCTTTTGACCCGTGGAACTATCCATTTCGGTCTCCAGGCAAAGCTCTGTGGGAGATCATTTTACATAGATATATCAATCATATTCTTCAAGTTCAGCAATCTACCTGCTTCACTTGAGAGAAGACAGGTGTTCATCCTCAAGGCAAATGAAACTCCAAATGTGTCATCTGTAACTGCCCACAGTTAAGTGGACAAACAACTGTCCACTCATCATTTCTGAAAGAGTTAAGGTATGTTTGGTTTTTTTCTTCACAAGAAGGGTGTGCGCATGTCACTGTTGCAACATCCTAGGTGCAACAGTGAGATGAGGTCACGACAACCAATCAGAAGTCACTGGTGAAGCGTTAAAGTAAACATAGCTGTTGGAGTTGTAGCTCTGCTTGGAAAATGCCCCCTCGATGATTTCAGCAATTTTCTCAAGACGTGACCTGGCACTGAAATGCCTGAAATGACACTTGACTCCCCTTCGTGAGTCTTCTCAAGATGCATTAAGGTTAACTGTACCCTACAAATATTCTATAAAATATTCATCAGGATTATCCTTCACTTGGCAGTTTCATGAATTTTCATGCCATGTACGGGATATAATAACTGTAATATGGACCAGCATAGATTATCCCAGATAAGTCTCATTCTTCAAATAGATCATCAAGTTAGTCGGTAAAAGAAAACATGCTACAAAAAGTTTTCAGAGGACCACCTGTTGTCTATTATTTTTACATAGCACTTACTCATAAATCATAACACAGGGTAATTAATCAAGCTGTCAAAGAGAAGGTCAAAGGTTATATGGCAGAGTCAGAAGGTCATGCACGGGCTGATAGAGGTCAGGGTCACACTGCATTCCTCATTATCAAGTTGGGATGAGAGACGGCCCAAGCAAACAAAAGTGAAAGCAGATGGAGGAGTGAGTGAATAAGAAAAAAAAGAAAATATTTAGAATTAAAAGAAAAATAAAAGAAGACTGTCAACTGCCTCCAAATGGAGAATTAAAAAAAGAAATACAGAAAGGTGCTTAAAATGAGCCCAAGAGTGTAAAGCTACTACAGTTTCATCAATTTACTAATCAAATATAACTTTTCTTGGCCATTTTATGAATGCATACTAAGCATGATCACAAATACATGTGTGTCATCGCTGTCTCTTTTCTAGTTTGTATGTTCAAAATTAACTGTGGTAAATCAGAGGTCCAAAAATGAAGTATGACTTTCAAAAACAAAAAACAAAACAACAACAACAAAAAAACTTACGACGAGAAGTTTTTCTTCTCTCCTTTAATATTGTTTCAAGGTTACAACAGCTTCAAATAGTTTTAATCCATAGGACAGAGAATTTGAGCATGATACAGAGATATCCACAAACATAAATATCATAAAAGTCATTTTGAATAACAAAACAGTTATAAAATATTCTATTATTACAGTGGCCTGAATGAGATGCAGAATTCTGTGCAAAATTAGCTGTCACCCTTTGCTCAAAATCTTTGTTAATCTCATTTTGAATGTTTGCAGCTTTATCAACACATGCATCAATGTCAGCTCCTTGGTTACTGAACCGCTGTACTTGGAAGGAGATATAATTAAAATGTTTTGGCACAGAAAAGGTGAAATTGTATCTTCCCTTGTTCCCTTAGGAGTCTGTAAAACATGAAGGATATATTGACAAACACACACCCTTGTCTCCAGTTCTGACATGCCAGGTCATCTAAGTGCTATTTTTAAAAACTCACCGCGCTCTTACCCATAATTTCACCTGGTCTTCTTCTAACTTTTCCCCTAGGTTTTACAGAACTGTGATGCTTAAACTTCATAGATATTTCTTATACTTGTCAATAATTTCTCTATGGAATCATTCCCAGAATTTACTCTCACCACAAAATAAATAAAATAATGACAGAAATAAGATTTTATGCTACAGCTTTATGGAAATTTTATGATGCTTTGCTGCTTTAAAACACACACACACACACACACACACACACACACACACACACACACACA
>OU015758.1:35946383-35948883 GCA_907169655.1 Acomys percivali
ACACACACACACACACACACACACACACACACACACACACACACACACACACCCCTTCTTACAAACTGAAGTGAAAGTAAATAAGAGTTCTAACTGGTGACCAGTCGATGACAGATCCAAGTCCCTAAAGAGACCTCAGGAACCCTTACAGACGCATCTTTATTAAATGATCCAAAGCAGTTTGATCTTCAGATTTATAAGCATTACTACTCTGCACATTAGTTAAGCCACTATATTTTAGACCAATATTCTCCTACCTTCCTATTAAAATACATTATAACATAGATAAATATCAGCTATTGTGCATTCCTGGTGGCACATGGTCTTTCAAATATTATCCTTTGGCCCAATCACGTACTGCATAAACGTGTGCTTAAGTTGATGACAAAACCTGCTTGAGAACTAGTGTACATAAATCATTCTATCTTAAAATATGCCATCTTCTTCACTTCTTTCAATTAAAATATTACATTTGAGATAATTTTATTGCTCAGGAATATATTGTGCATCCCCTGCCTACATATCACATGCAAAGAATAAAAACTTCATAAAGAAATTCAAGTATTCACTGAGTTAATAATGCATTAAATACTGATCTTATACAAGAAGTATTTAATAAGCAACTACTGTCTACGATGCATTGTGTTTCGGATAGGTAAGAGTATACCTATATACTAGACTGAAGACTAAATTTTCATTTTAAGATATTTCTGTTTAGTAGAAAGTTTCAAATAAGAACCAAGTACAAATCTCTGAAAAGACGATAAGAAACTATCGTAAGAGAAGGAGGTAAGAAGGAGAAGGCATAATATTAAAGAGCCCCTACATAAATACACTTTAGGGAATGATTAACCCTAAATGATAAGCTATGTGTGTGATTGTCCTAATAGTATGTAAATGTACTCCCTAACAAAGAAAATGTACCGTTTGAGATGTCTGTTTGTATGCATTTGCATGTTGTATAAGTAGCATCATTTCATAATGTAAGAGAAGTGCTTTTACACATGTTTATTTCCTAACAAACAGGTGCAACTGAGTACAGCTATGAATTTTCCTTCTAACAGTAACCTATGTCAGAAGATCTTCTCATACTTCCTCTGCTAAATAATTTAATTACTTATGAGTTATGGTTTCTTTGTAACCTTTTAAATGACTAACTCATTAAAATGCAAAAATATGCAAAACATGATGTCACTGGGTCAAACAGCTGTGTTGGTAAAATTATGGCTGTGAATGTCCCCAAGAACATGAAAATATTAATAATTTATATTGCTCATTAGATGGCAAAAACTCTTTAAACAGATTTAGAGACAGATTAATTTTATAATCACAAAATGCTACACTTTCTAATGGTAACAAATCTTTCTACCATCTGTGACCTTTTGGTATACATAAAACATATAATATTCCCTAGAAAAAAAGCATCTTAAGAACATGAAAATGGAGGTAAGGGACTTTGTTTTTAAAACTGTAATTATTTGTCAACTTTAATCACAACTTAATTTTCCTTCAGTGAGCCAAGACACATCAAAACCAAAGTCTGAGACAGTCAACAAGTCATATTCCTGGCACACCAATGTGATAACTGCCTTGTGCTCCTGAAAATTTGTCAGAATATGAGTTCAAATCTTTTATACAAACTTCAAAGTAAATGGGAAGGATTTATGGAAATACATTAAACAGTACTATCGTATTTAAAGTTTAAAATCTCTCATGGTTTGCCTCACAGCGTTATGGCGCTGACAGCAAAGGGTAGGGAGAAAAGCCCTTCCTAACTATCATTGTTTCTAGACATAGAAATGTTTTCATCTTAAATACATATGGGTTAATTACCAAGTCTGAGCTATTTACCCAAGAAACTGTCTTCCAAATGATCATGGTCTTCTGTCTCTTAAGCAATTTAAACACTAAATCCATTATTTACCACTGCAAATTATGAAAATGTGTTTATCTAGCATCAGCCAGAAGCCTCTGAATTTTATGTCCTCTTAACAACATTCGTTTAGGTAATAATCTATTATGGACAAAAAAATAATGAATGCAGAATCTTGACACATGGTATTTTAAGAACGCACAATGTTTAGGTGACTTCATATTAAAATTTTACTTTAAAAACCCTTCTCATAGATGTTTAGAGTGAGGGAAGAGTTGTATGCTCGTGTAGGTTCTGATGTAACGTAATATTAAAGATAGTTGCTATATGGAAGGGAAGGGTTAATAGGGATTTTAAACTAATGAACACAGTGACACAGGGCTCTGAAGTAAGCCATGCATACTTCTAAGCCAACCTTAGAATTTCAGCCCTTCCAGCCCTGGCTTAGATCATCCAGGCTCTACTAGAAATGTCAAGAATGTGAAGAGGCGTCTTTAGCCAAAAGGACACAACTTTAAGTACATAATGCTAGCTTACACTGGTTCGTTTATTCCCCTCTTCATTAGTGAGAAAATGGACTCTCGTAAATGCTTGTTAAAATCCCTACCTACACTCCTCTGCTTAATG
>OU015758.1:35951383-35961770 GCA_907169655.1 Acomys percivali
TTACTGATAATCTGCTTACACTGGCAGACTGTGGTGGGTTTGCTAACATTAACTGCAAACAGTCTTTTGACAGAAAATACGACTAGTCACCGGGTGTCCAGTAATGGTTAAATGAATGCCATGTTATTATCTACCACACATATAGAACAAAATAAAAAGTAGAGCGAGTTCCCAATGCTATTTGCCGCTGCAGAACTATTATTTACTCGTTCAAAATGTTCCTTTAAACAATGTAGTAAACAAGAATAATAATTAGGTAAGCATTAAGACTAAAACACAAGTATGTAAGGAATACTTAATAAAGAAAATACAATGTCACATATACTACCTGGTCCTGCTTTCTATATATCATATAGCAATAAGGAGATATTATTTAGCCCTTAACGAAGTAATACAAACTATTTTTTTTTACAAAATTATTTTTTTTATAAATTTTTACAAATTACAAAAATAATATAGTTTGGGCAATTTTCAATAAGCTGTCCTTTTTAAATCACGATATAGCTTGTTGTTCCCTTAAAAATTTAAAACCATTAAAACACCAGAGGCTGTCCTCCAAGATATATACTGCTTGTGGGCAATGCAGACAAGCTTTCTTCAGTTTATGTAACTTAGGATCCGCACAGACAAACACTGCAGCACATAATCTTGTGTGTAGATCCACATGTCTGCCACTGTTCTGCCAATTTTCAAAGAAATTACTCACTAGCTAAATTATTTTATAGACTACTTTAAAATACATCTGTTGTGTAAAGTTGAAGTATGTTCTTTAAACACGTATCTTATGTTATCATGCATGTGCCTGTTAAATGTCATTAATCTTTATGAATACAATTATAAACACAATTTACTAATTTCTCTCTATTATTACATAATTAGAATACAATGGAAACAAGTTTATTTACATAAAGAACTTTGTTAAGATTGTCTAAAGAATGCATGGCTTTCTAAGCACCACACCAATTCTTACTAACCCTAATGCTTCAGTCGTTTATTTGTGGCTTTTTTTAACATTAAAAATTTAAAGAAGTGGCCAAACATTTCAGAGCTTCCAGTAACACAGTGTCTCAGCTCCTCTGTACACAGTGGAATGCTCCGTGAATGAATGCAAAGCGAAGGAGGGTGAATCTTGCAGGTTCTGGATCCACCCTTGATCTGAGCAAACACAGCAGAGCACATGTTATTTATGCATTCATTTATCTTTTCATCAGGAGTGGCTTATGTGGTCTTTACTGAGTCTGGTTTCTCATCATCATCACAGATCAGCATCTGCATTGTGTGCACTTGTAACAGGGATAATGGATCTCACTTACAATACCTACAAACTCAGCTGAGAGCCGCGCAAAGCAAATGGCCATAAATGCACCCATCCTGGCCCAAGTCCTGATGAATAAAAATGAAGATCTTGTCAAATAATAAAGTGACAGGTTAATTTACAGCATGGAACAGTGCGAACAGGAAAAGCACTGCTTCTCCAATCTGTATGAACGGTGCCACCTATCTGCAGATTAGAGGAAGCTTCAGAAACACTGATTCAAAAATCAGGATAAATACATGTGATGTTGCTTAGTTTGTAAATATCACAGGAATGGAATTGATGATAAAGGCAAATGTGAGATTAGACACACACAGTTTCTTTCGAACCAAAAAAAAAAAAAAAAAAAAAAAACCCACAACAAGACTCTCCACAAAGGGCTGCTGTATCAAACAGTAATAAAGAGCCTCAAGCAGTTGTCTCTGCTCATGCCAGTTTTCATGCTTTAACTCAGCTGCCCCGTGGTTCTTGGCTTTGACACTGAGATCTGCACGGCCACCAGAGATAATTATTTCAACCTTCAGGCCATCAGACATTCATTTTTGATCATGCTCTGTAAGGGATGTGTTCTGCTCTCCAAGTCTTCCAAGTGGATATCAATAGAAGAGTAAAAAGGAAGCAGAAGCATTTGGAAAAGACAAAACCCATGCGCTCTCTGCATTGCAGAAGTGTAAATGTGTAAAAGCAGTCAGTTATCAGGCACATTTGTTTACCTGATGGCCACCAGGGAGTTTTGCTCTGCCAAAATCTAAATACAGAATTAACTACTGTTGCATGCACTCTGACACCAAGGCAATGAAATCTTTTTTAAATATTTGTTCTAAAATATATACTTTATGTATTTTGATGGAAATATAAAATCCATAAGCTAAAAAATTGTAATATAATGTGTTTCATGAAAAACTACAATCATAGATGTCATTCGCAAGATACATGGAGCTGAAGATGTCCTATAACAAACAGGATAACTTTCTGAAACATAGTTTACATTTCTCTATTTGGAATATATGGAAAAGTACTAGTTTCCATAAAATGATGCAATAATGTTGAATGATGAAAATAGCATTCCAGGCACATGAAATGTATTCTAATTGGCTAACACAAATAGGATGCGTTATAATTTTTCTTAACACCTTAAAGGAAGAATGTTTTCAGTGTTTAAATACACTATTAATACTATTCAACAAAAAAAAAAAATCTATGTCTGAAAAAATTAAAGTAGATGTTTGAAGACATAATTATGGGCATCCCCAAATTAGCTGGCCTTGACTTTATATAAAAACCAGTAGACAGTTAGGCACAATGGCACAAACTTTTAATCATCTCATTCATGAAGTAGAAGCAAGCAGATCTCTCTGAGTTTGAGTCCAGCCTGTTCTACATAGTGAATTCTAGGATAGGCAAGCCTACCTCTAAAGATCCTGTCTCAAAAAACAAAAATAAGTGAACAAAGAAAAAAAGCAGTGGTCATAATTATCAAGAGAGAAGCAGAAAGGATACTACCATGTTAGTTATGTGTCAAGGGTCAAAGAATATTTCTAATAAATAATATTATTTCAATGAGTTTTTTAAAATGTTAACATTATTTTCAAACACAGAATCTCAATTACCCATGGTTGCAGTGCAAAATAAGAGGTAGAGCAAAGGCAGTATCTTGAAGAAATTTCATTCCCTCTCAGCTTAAATTGAATACTAATGCAGTAAAATTTTTTTAAATAACAAAACAAATAAGTTATCACCCTGCTAAGGAAGTATTAGCTTTCATATTCTACAGAACGCTAGTGAAACAAAATACCAAGAAGTTTTTAGGGTACCTGATCTTCAGCCACACAGAGTTTGCATAACTGAAAGACTTTTCAAAAAACTTTATTTATTTATTCAATTTACATCCAATGTATAGCCCCCTCCATTACTCCTATGCCCCCTCCCCTACTCCTCAGAAAAGGGAGGCACCCCCCACCCACCTACCCCAGCTCCTCAAGTCACATCAGGACTGAGCATGTCCTCTTCCCTTGTGGTCTGGCAAGGCAGCCCAGCCTTGGGCTGTGGGACAGTGAGACTCCATGTCAGAGACATCCCCTGATGTCCTTACTAGGGGACCCACATGAAGCACCAGCTGCCTAATGGCTACATCTGTGTATGAGGCCTATGTCCAGTGCACACATGGTCCTGGGTTGGTGTATCAGTCTCCATAAGCCCCTCTGGGCCTTGGTTTGTTGGCTCTGTTGGTCTTGTGGAGTGCCTATCCCCTCCAGGTCCTTGTAGCCTTTCCCAGTTTTTCTACAGGACTCCCTGTGCTTCACCCAATATTTGGCTGTGATTCTGAGCATATGTTTTGAGGCACCACTGGGTAGAGCCTCTCAGAGACAGCTATGCTAGGCTCTTATCTGCAAGCACAGCAGAGTATCCTTAATAGTATCAGAGGTTAGCTCTCTCCCATGGGGTGGGTCTCAAGTTGGGCCAGGCATTGGTTGACCATTCCTCAATCTCTGCTCTATCTTTATCCCTGTCCATCTTATAGGCAGAGTAAATTTTGGGTTGAAGGTTTTAATGGGTGGGTTGGTGTTC
Source organism: Acomys percivali (assembly GCA_907169655.1). NCBI lineage: Eukaryota > Metazoa > Chordata > Mammalia > Rodentia > Muridae > Acomys > Acomys percivali. The sequence goes on from OU015758.1 coordinate 35,955,267, forward strand.
CCCTCCATCCATTATGAGTCGTGTCCTGTTAGAGGGAGTCCTCTTCAGTCACATGCTGGCGAGGATGTGGAGAAAGGGGAACACTCCTCCATTGCTGGTGGGAGTGCAAACTCATATAACTACACTGGAAATCAATCTGGCACTCTCTCAGGAAATTGGGAATAGCTTTACTTCTAGACCCAGCTGTACCACTCTTGGGCATTCACCCAAAAGATGTTCTACCATACAATGAGGACGCTTGCTAATAGCAGCCTTATTAGTAATAACCAGGATCTGGAAACAACCTACATGTCCTTCAACCAATTAATGCATAGAGAAATTGTGGTACATTTACACCATGGGATACTACTTAGCTATTAAAAACAAGGAAGTCTAAAATTTGTAGGCAAATGGATGGAATGAGGAAAAAAAATCTTATGCCAAGTTTGTAACACATACAGTAAAGATCAAGTTGACACATACAAATAACAGAACTCATTTAGTGCAAAAAGAAACAAAAAATATAACAAACAAACAACAACAAAACCCCTACACATCTCAAATACAGTATCAATTAATAGCCTCTCAAAAGTTAACAGGCAGGAGTACACTCACACTGGACCCCAAAGGAGAATCATTGCTTCCTTAAAGCAAACATATTACATGTGCACCTACAATTCTAATACGTATCCTTAGGAGGCTGAAGCAAGAGACTGCAGGTTCAGCCTGGGCTACATGAAGAGATCCTGCAACAAATAAATAAATAGAAACATCTTTCAAACACAAACTGATTTCTATGTTTTTTATGACTCAGGCCATATGATAAGTAAAAGCTACAAAATAATTAATCAATGTTAGCTGTATTCAAATGTACTTTCTTAAGTGGTGCATAAAATTGAGCAAAGCCTATATACCCGGAAAGGGCTGAAAAACAAGAATTTTTGGAAAGTTGTGGGAGAAAATACTTTTGTAACTTTGATTTTCCTAATCTCTCTTATTTATGTATTAAATACGTTAGCAGGTCATCGTGGAGGTCTGAGTGAGAATGAGCCCCATTGCCTCACAGGGAGTGACACTAGTAGGAGGTGTGGCCTTGTTGGAGGAGTTGTGTCACTGGGGTGGGGTTGGAGGGCTGAGATACTTAAGCCAGGCCTTGTGTGTCTCTGTCTGCCTGCTGCCTGCCCATCTGAATGTAGAACTCTCAGCTCCTTCTCCAGCACCATGTCTGCCTGTGAGCTGACATGAACCTCTGAAACTGTAAGCCAGCACCAATGAAATGCTTGTCTTTATAAGAGTTGCCTTGCTCATGGTATCTCTTTATATCTACAAAACCTAACTAAGACAGTCAATCTTGCGAAAACATCCCACAGACACACATCTGTCTGAGCATATCCATAGCCCTCACCTACATAGCATGGGACATTAGCTTGCATTGTACTCCAGCAATCTGTAGTATTCCTTATAGGACACTGCCATATCTTATGCTAAAGATACTTTCAACAGGAACACCAGATTTCCTGAAGATACACCACCCATCATGTTTTCTTACTAATACTGGTAAGGCATTTTTAATTTGAGGCAAGAAACAGCAATCAAAATAAATAACTAAATAACACAAAAGGCATGTGATTGGTCTAAAAGAAATTCTGGTGGTACCATGGGGATTTAGACCCTCAATCTTTATAACTTCAAATGAAAAAAGAAAATACCTTTCCCTCTCAACTTCTTGCTGTACAATGACTGAGACTTAGGTTTAAATGACGTCCTGGGTTAGTGCAGAAACTGGAGAGGTGCTGTGACTGAATGCAGCACTTGGGTCCAATGCACCTGATGCTCAGTGTACATCACCCCACTCTGTCCCTGAAAAATGTTCCACCCTCAGAAGATGACTAATAATATTAATGCCAAAACACAATACATTACGACTTTTGGGCATGTTATTGTAAATTCCTTTGTTTCTGGTACCATGCTTTTTAGGTCATTTTCCTTGTGATATTTTGTGTGTGCATAATACTTACTCTACCAAGAAGAGACTTGATACCCTATGAGCATATACAGGGGGAGGAGGTCCCCCTCAGTCACAGTCATAGGGGAGGGGAGTAAGGGGAAAAGGGGAGGGAGGAGGGAATGGGAGGATACAAGGGATGGGATAACCATTGAGATGTAATATGAATAAATTAATAAAATATATTTTCAAATGGCAAAAAAAGAATAAAAGAGCTGAAAAAAAAGAGTATGGATACACTGTGGTAAACCAGACCTTAAGCATGACTGTTTCATCAGTCATAACACACCACCTCCCCTATGGTACTTGGATGCTCATCATATGGATCTTTTTTCTTTTGTTTTCCTACTCTTTTTTCATATTCCAGTTTTCTTTTTGTTTTTCATTTCTCTTGTTAGGGCTTATCTCGCCTTAGGGCTGAATTCTCTTAGAAATGAGTGTCCTCATTGGTACGCAGACCACAATGGACAATGGTCACATAGGTAGTGTAAATAATGTCAAAGAAATACAACTGGTAGTCTTCCTTCTTAGACAGGAAGATACATTGAGTAATTGCACCTGCATATGGACTGAAAATGCTGAAAGCCACTGCATACCCATCAAGAACCCTAGTGCATAGCACAGGAATGAAAAATAGTAAACAGTACCAATGGCTTGTGTGTACTGAATAGCTACGTTATGCGCACCTTAAGCAAATGCAGTCTATACTTTAACCATGCCACACAACTTGCAAGTGCTGAGAGTGTTGATAACTACGTCTATCTTCCAGCTGTTAATAAAGAAGTCAGTGGTAGGAATGGAATCAGAGTCTGGTTGGTTGCAGTACTGACTAAGAGGGGATCTACATAATACTATTTTTCGGGGTATAATAAGTGGTTTCTACTTTTAATTATGATTTTTTTTCTTCTTTTAAATACCACAGCATAAATAAAATGGTGGTCTTTGACTCTGTAATAATCACATGCCACTCCTAGGGGTCAGTTATATGTTAAAAGGTCTAATTAGAAATGCCAGTGTTTATTAACTTAAAAAGAAATTCATTTGTCTATCTTGAACTGGTGTAGCCCTGCACATACTGCCAGAGTCTCTGTGAAATCCTTCGTGCACTAGCCCTGTTGTGTCTAGAGGACACTTTTTCCTTGGAGCCATTCACCATATCTGGAGCTAGTCCTTCTGCCTCCTCTTTTGCATAGTTGACTGAGCTTTATGAAGAAGTTGATGCAATTTCCCACATTTAACCAAGAAGCTACTTATAGATACCTCTTAGAAAACAGAAAATCAGCTTTCTCCAATGGCTTGTCAATGGGTATATCAAGCACATTCCAGGTTAGGCCCCATTTCCAGAGGAAGCTAGCCAACAAAAAATGTCCTCCATGTTTTTATTGTTCTTGTGGGCTTATTGTTTGTTTAATTCTTTCATATTTTGCCTTACTGATTATTTTGGTACTTTTGTTTGTTGAGAAAGCTTGAATGGATGGATGGATAGATGGATAGGGATGATAGATAGATAGATTTGACAGTCAATGAAATTAGGTGAATAGGGAGGTACAGGAGATATGGAGCAAGTTTGATGTTTGGTAAGCACTTATCAAAATATATTATATGGAAAACATCTTTACAAGCAACCTATCTCCACATGGCCACTTAATAAAATATAAACTTAGTGAGGATGGACACATTTGGAGTTCCAGCCATTCTTTAGCAAGGCCTTACCTAGAAAGAGAAAAACTTCAAGGTCAAAGTGCTTTTGGTTCCCTGACCACTCCCCCTCTGTCTTCATGGAAGAAAAACCAGCGTGGGTCCAGACTCCAAAGATGTATTTTAATTGGCTATTTTAGCCTTATTGTCCTGAACTGCATCTAAAGATGGCTCACTGCCACGGGCACAGAAAATTCTTTAGTTTCACTTTTCATGGAAGATATGAATGAGAGGACACGAGTGGTACAACAGTTCCTTACAACTGCTTCTTCTGAAAGTTTCACTGTGAATTCAAAAACTTCAGTACACACTGTTATTTTTATTAGTTTCGTTATATTATTGTTATGTTGAAGAGAAAAAGGTCAGGAAATAACAGCATAATATTCTAATATTAATATTTTAATCTTAGTGATATGGGTAGGATGCTTGACTTTTCCCTTTTGGTGCCTAATGGAGTCCACAGATACAACAAGACATCTTTTAAAAGACTAAGCAGAAACATTTTCTGTATTCAATACATACTGTTTAGATATATTAATTGGCTCTAATAGAAAGAAACTATTCAAGTGAGAATACAGTTATTGACAAAAGGATAATGTGATTGCTTTAATGAATGCTAGGTAGTTGGTAATATATATTTAGTGATTTGTAAAACAAACCGATATAAACATCTCCTCTATGGATCCATTCATTCATCAATTAATCAGGTAATTTTCTGAGCTGTTATTATCTGAATGAGCTTGAAAGTAAAACAATGATGAGTATTCTTTTGTAATAAAAATTACTATAGTTTGCCTTCTAATTTGAGGAAAACACTCTGCTTGGATAAATTCTAATGCAGTTTAAGGTAAAAATATCAAACAAGAAACAACAAGGTATACCTTTAAAAATAAGACAGTAGTGTATACTCATACTATGATGTAAATAGTAACTACAGATTCTAAATGTTATGGCACCAATCATGGAAAAAACAGAAGTGAAATAACAAATGTTAACCTTAGAAATGTAGATAGCAACATTCATGTGTGCTCACCAGAAACAGAAGTAAAATCAAGTGGCAAAAGTAAAAGTGAAATTCAGCAAAAATAAATACAATTAAATTTTGTCTTTAAAGGTTGGTTTTAAAGCAAACTCTAAGAGAAATGGAGCCCAGTTGGCTGAACGCTTTTTCAACATAGGATAGCTCCTGAGGTGATGGTGAGCGCAGTGCCACCTGCCTGTCCTCTCGGAGCTTATCAGGTAGAAACAGCAGGAGCAGAAACTCCAGGTCCCCTACTCTACATAGTGAAGCTGAAGCCAGCTGAGACACCCAAGACCTTGTCTAAAACACAAGTTAAAAAGAAAATTCTAAACTTTGTTACGATACTGAAAAAAGAAATAGCAATGCCACAATAGTAATGATACTGGTCACATGACTAAAACTGACTAGCGTCCCTCTATCTGAGACCCATTCTTGGCTTATGAATATTCCACAACTTTTGACATGCTCTCTGGCTTAACTTCTTTCTTCATTCTTAGCTTTACCAGTCCTGGCTCCTTCCCATTCCTCTTCTTACGTGACGTGAGAGAACTGGGCCCTGCTCTGAGGGATATAAGGCTGCTTGATATCAGGCAACCTTTTAGAAATGGGCGATTGAACATCTGAAAACACCAATTGCTTTCTTTTGTTCAAGTTCCATTTGAGTTCTAGTAAATGGTCATGTAATAAATGATATACAGTGAGGTCAGTGAGGTAAGTCTCTATTGCTGAAGACACCATGTATTTCAGGCACAGGGTCTAGAAGCCGCTGAGCTGGGACTGACGTGAAAGGCTCCTCCCTGAGAGGTGGCTTTCATGGTACCAGAAATCTATGCAAACTTCCAAAGGAGAGAAAGAACTGACAGTTCAACTCAGCTACGACACCTATGAACCACAACAGCCAGCATGGCATGGTAACCTAAGGGTGCAGTAGTGGTGCACATATCTTTGCAGTACAAGCAGCTCACTGATTGGACTTAAGGCGTGCAACTAGACACTTGCCTAAAATACTCAGGGCTAGTGAAGTCATGGATCTTGAAAGAGAACTCACAACTACCAACCACTTTACTAAAGGAGCATAATCGTTAGCTACATCCTAAATCTCTGTCCTCACACCCGCAGGTAAGTGTAGTTCTCTCCACAAGAGAGACCATTACAGAAAACTACAACCAATTTAAAGGTAGAACTGTGTGGCTCAACACCAGTGGATAAAACTATAAAACAACATCCACACTGAAAGCCCAGGAAAAGTTGTGGAAAGGGGGGCATAATGACTGTAAGAGCCAGAGGATCAAGGCGTGGGATGAGAGACTGTTTCTCTTACCAATGTCAGAAGCTACACCCATAAAACCTCACCAGCATGAGCTGAGCAAGGACACCATTGACAGACATGCCAAGGTGGATGAGACAAAGACCATGAAGTCTCATCCTTACACAAAAAACTAGAGGCAACTTAAGAATGCCAAGATGAGCTGGGTACGGTGGCACATGTCTTTAATCCCAGCACTTGCACTTAGGAGGCAGAGGCAGGCGGATCAACCTGAGTTTGAGGCTAGCCTGGTCTACAAAGTGAGTCTAGGTCAGCCAAGCTACACAGAGAAACCGTGTCTTGGGAAAAAAATAAAAGAATGACAAGAATGGGAGAAACAGTCTCCTCCAGGAAACAGCACACCAACTGGTTATACAATATGAAGTGATCAACCCATAAAACATGCATCTAGTTCATTATACAACCTGAGCAGGTTATATTTAGGAACGTGTGTGTGTGTGTGTGTGTGTGTGTGTGTGTGTGTGTGTGTGTGTG
>OU015758.1:35961780-35972784 GCA_907169655.1 Acomys percivali
TGTGTGTGTGTGTGTGTGTGTGTGTGTGTGTGTGTGTGTGTGTGTGTATGCATACACACACACACACATATATATATATACATATACACATTCATATATATATATGTAACACCAGTTAGTGAAAAAAGAGGCCATGAATTTAAAAAAGCAATGAAGGGTATAAGGGAGGGATTGGAAGGAGAAAAAGGAAGGGGGAAAGAAATAATTATATGATAATCTCGATCAAAGAAATTTTAAAAAAGAAAAGGCAAGGTCTTGGAAACCCAAGAAGACTAGAAGTATGAGGATGCAAAAGAGACAAGAAAATAAGGCAAAAAGTTCATGGTGTTCATGGCATCCTGAGTATGCACAGACAGCAGATGATTGCCCACATAGATAGCAGGACAGAGCAACACAACACAGGGGTGCCTGCCCAGTGAAAACAGGCATTACAGGACTTAATTTCCCTCAAATCAAAAAAACCTATGAACAACTACCCTGTCCACTTATTAGAATTACATTTACTACTGGGATAGCCTAGACAAAATATGTTAAAAAATACACTTATAAAGAAATCTATACTTCCTCAAAAAATTTAAAAAACAAGTTTTTAATTGAAATAATCTTCCATAATTTTATATATTACGTGTGAAAAAGAATGTTCTAGTTCTTTACTGCAGTGCTTAGAAATTAAGTGTGCCAGTGGAAGCACAGTCTTTATAATATAAAGACTACAGCAAGAGTTCACTGCATTCATAGTAAGAAGGTGAGACTGACAGCTGACCTTTCATTTAAGCATGATCAACCTATGATCATATATAGGCTTATAACCTTTGGTACATCTCTGTATATAGCTGCACCTGTTTGATATTCCCAGGAAGCAATTATTATCATGGTAAAAACAATAACAAGATAAGCATATGAAAGATGCTAGGAGCTCTCAGTTATTGAGAGTTAAATGAGACTTGAAGTAACAGAATATGGAAAATTAACAAAATTAGTTAGGAGTGTTTTAAATCTTAACTTAGATGAGCCTAGAACAAGACTGGAAAACCAGTCTGGGAAGTGTTTCTTTAAAAAGGAAGCATTGCAGTTAGAATAACTTTCAATGTAGTAGATAAGATACTATAAGAGCTAAGCATGCACATATTATAACATACACTATGAATTCAATACAAAACTAACTTATTCTTTTACAGACATTTTTATCTCATCCAACAACAGAATATCCTAAGTAAGTCATTGTCAAAACTATTCCTATAAGCATTAAAAATAATCACTATGGTATTTAAAGGCTAATATGTTATTTATTTTTTAAATCTAAATAAAGTCACACTAGTAACAGTTTCTTGTCTAACAATATTACTGTTATGAAGAAGTAATTTATTCATTTTTGTTATTTAACAGGGGATTAGTTTTTTTTAAGTGAATATTAACTATGTAGATTATTTGTTCCATTCTATAAAGGGTAAATAAAGCAGTGAGGGCTTGAGATAGGGTACAAAGAACGTTTCCATGGTAACATGCTTTCCCATATCAAATTAGAGCAGAATTTGTGTACAAGAGGTTTGTTGACAGCCTACATAGGCCATAAAAAGAATAGAAGGCTAGGAGTTTAAAATCTAAATATATGCTGCAAAGTCTGTTGAGAAAACGCTTGGGTGAAGAAAGCAGCATCAGGAGAGCAGCAGATTACTTAAGAGTATCAGATGTCATTTCACAAAAAGATAATTTTTTCTTTTAGCTGTGGCTTGGGAAAGTAGCACCAAATGTATGATCAGCTAATCTTTTCTTGTTTCCACAAAGACACCTCAAGCTGGTGTCCACCAAGGCTATTAAGAAGAGCCATTACTTGGCATACAGTTCAATCGTCAGCTTCGCCACCTGCCCAATCTTGCAGATGTCACGCCACCATATTCAGACTCTAACATGGGGCCTTCAAAAGGACAGTGTAAGGGCCGTTCTCAGACAAGTGCTGGCCAAGCAAAAGCTTTGTCATACACCTGCCCCTATTATTCCTACTGCCGGCTAGCAGGAGTCAACTCTCTTTTTAGTGCATATTAGGAATACAAGTGGGGCTATTCACCATCTCACAGATCATAACATGCCTGTGTGTTCACAGTAACTTTCACCAATTCTGAGATGTATCTACATATAGATCTTAGTAATTTCATAATTTGCAAACTGGTCTACAAAGCATTAGGATATTTTGCTTATATGTGTTGTATTTTAAGTATAGATATCTGGGAGTAGAAACGTCTTTTATGATCACTAAAGTAAAACATTCAACTAACGTTGCTAATAGTAGGTTGCCAGGATTTTCTTTTAATAGATATCAATAAAAATAATGAATAAAAGTATAAAATATTTTAACAGTTTATAAGAATTAAAGTGCATACCCCCACCAAAAAAAGCACATATAATACATACCCAAATAATTAGGTGTTCTCTCAAAAATAGCCTATTAAAACTAGCTAATTCTCTGTATATTTTTTTCAACAAAAATTGGGCCAAACTGCTGTTTTTCTGCTGAAAGTGATGCAAAACGAAGATGAACCATTCATGGTATATTGAATAAATAATCACAGGAGTCTAATTATCAAATGGACTACTGGCAAGTAAATGGAAAATACTGTTTTTCTACTTCATATATTTTTAGTCACAAAGTAAATTTTCTAATGCAAGAACTTCATACTTAAGTTAGTACATTTGATATGTTTACATCAGTATTGTTATAAAACAAAAAAGTGAGGTCCACTTACCTACTCCTTTCATCAAACACAATTCACCCAGCTCTTACCATACTCTCCTCAGTGGGTTTTCTTTAAGAAAGTCCCTTGGTAAGCATATTACACTTTTAGTGTAAAAATGAGCCTCATTCTATCATTTTATTCATGTGTATAACTGTATTTCGATCATATTCATCTCCTCATTGCCTCTTTTACCTGCCTCCCATTCTTCTCTGGCCTCCTTCCTTGATCCCCAAACTTCTCTTCTGGTTTATGTAATGCACATAATATATACAAGTGTACATAATCTGTACATAATCTACACTGTATATAGTTATATATCTATATAAAATTAGACTATACAGAGCTATACACAGTTCATATTACAGATTAATAATTATATTTCACATGGCAGGAACCATGTAATATGTCTTTTTTTTAAAAGTGAAAGTCTCCCGAACAAGTTACCAGAGTTCGAAGGGGTACAGGCAGAACCCCTGTTAAAAGCCTGTAGCTACTGACCAAGACCAAAGTGCTCATGCGACGAGAAAGGAGAATATATAAGTGAAGACCTGGCTACTGTAGACTGAGTAGTAATGAGAGGAATAGTTGCTAAGTGTCACATTCATTCATACATTATGACTAAGGGTTACCTTAATAACATACATTATATATTCTCCAAAATTAATGCCTAAGGGAAAACAAGCTTTTTGTTGCAATTAATGATGGCTGGCCATACTCAATGTATTTTAAAGAGAATTGTTTCAATTAAGATGAAACTTCTGTATTCTTAGGAAAACAGTTAAAGGAAAGTTGTGTCTTTTTCAGGTCATGTACTTTATTGTAGAATACTGTAAAATATTTTAGAGTTGTTTCTTAGAAGCCAGAGAGAAACTACAACTAAAATTCAGGAATAAGCTTTGGGGATGTAACTCAGTGGGAATGTGCTTTTTCAGCTAACATTCATAGATTTGTAGAAACCACATAACGTCAAGATCAGCAAGTGTGCTATGTAATCCTAGTACTCCAAAGGCAAGAGGGAGGCAGAGACAGGAGACTCCCCAGTAGCTCAGGAACTAGCTAGCCTGGCACATATAGTAGCAAGCAAAAAATAACCCTATCTCATACAAGCTGAAAGACAGAGGACCAATATCTGATCTCCACAAATATATCAGTTATATGTACACACATACACACACACACACACACACACACACATACACACACACACACTTCAACAAATTAAAATTTAAATATATCAGTTTTTAAAATACAAAAATGAGAATGCTTAAATCTAAAAGCTTTCTGGTAAAGCTAAAACCTTTATGTTTTCTTCTTAAGTCATAAAAATGAATAGATTGTGGATTATATGTATAGATACTTGAAAGTGCACTGTTTGCTGCAAACAGATCTGAGATGGAATGTTTATTCTCCAAATGTATTCTTTACCCTCGACCCCATTTAGAGATGAAAAGGCAGGCTGGGCACTGTGGCACACACCTTTGAATGCAGCACTCTAGAGGCAGAGGCAGAAAAATCTCTGTGAGTCTGAGGCCAGTCAGGGAGACATAGTGAGAATCTCTCTTAAAAAAAAAAAAAAAAAAAAAAAGACAACAAAAATATAAAAGAAATGCAAAAGCCATGGCTGCAAAGCAAAAAGTTTCAGCATATTTCTAAACATGGTAAACAGCATTTCTAGCCCTCATGCTGAAAACCATGTTCATGCAGGTGAAGACTTGAGGCTGCTGACAGAAGTTTCCCACACAGGAATAAAAGCCTGAGTGGAGCGAGGCCTAGGTAGACGTGCAGCCCTAATGCACACACCAGGAAAGAGAGCAAAAATAGAAAGGGACAAAATCACATTTGATTTTTAATTCTAGCTCCACAGTTATTATTAATGCCACCTACACACACTATTTCCTTGATAGTTTTGTTTGTTTGTTGTTTAATTCAAGAAGAGCTCTCCTTATGTAGCCTAGGCTGGCTAACATCTCTGTATTCTCATATCTCAGCCTCCAGGGTGCTGGATCACAAGTATGAACCACCATACCTCATTGTATTTTATTTCTGTAATCTTCATGCAGGTTCTATCCTACAGAGGGTCTCTGTCCAAACTCTATGGAAGGTGGATACCTAATTAAAGGTTCTATTTTGCAGTATGACAGCATGAATAATACAGAAAAAACTCTTTTTACTCTTGATCTTCGTAATACATAAATCCCCACACAACACACAATGACTCCATGATGTAAAATGAAAGTAGCCTATCAGGAAGGAATTAGAAGACAGCCATGAAGGAGGATGCAAGAGTTGACAAAGTCACCTGCTAAGCTACAGTTCCAGGTCTCCATTTGGAGTTCTAGGATGGCAATATAGCTTATAGAGATGTATATTGCCAAAGATATATGAAAGAGAGGTATATTCGAAGATCATTTCCAGGTAATGAAAAATGGAAAAGTTGGAGATCATGTTGAAACCAGTAAAAATAGTGATATTTTTGAAAAATGTAAATATATCTTAAATTAAATGTCTAGTATATATAGAGACAATTTTAAAAATAAGGCCATCACCTTGAGCACAATAAGTAATCTTTGAATCTACAGTAGATGATTGCTCTGTATTTAAGGGCATCTTTCCCCGTAACTCTAGTATTATGTTATATTTTAAGTTCCAGTCTCATCTGAGTGTGGTGCCACATGCCTATAATCCCTGCAATTGGGACGCAGAGACAGGCAGATCTCTTTGAGTTCAAGTCCTGCCATGTCTTCAAAACAAGTCCAGGACAGCCAAGGCTACACAGAGAAACCTTGTCTTGAAAAACAAAAACAAAACAAAACAAAACAAAAATGTTCTAATATCATAGCCTATTAGTTTCTAAAAGTTAACATCATTATTTCTTTACATTATTCTGAAGTAAATTCAGATTCTTTCTTCTAGATCATTATAGAATTAGTATGAATCTTCTACAAAATATTTGATGTTTATTTAGCCACAAAACATGATAAATATATAAAATTATGTACAACTAATTAAGCCTGCATACATACAAAATAGTTTACAACATCAGAATTTTTAAAAAGTACTTGAAAATGCTGTCACTGCTACTTTAGCTTTGTTAGTACTGTGTTTATTTACTGTATTATTTCTGTTAAGAGAAACTAATGGAAGCAAAGAGCCAAAATCTTTACTACATTAGCCAACACAAGAGCACGCTAACAGTCTTTTCTACTTTATATTTCCTAGTTCTTCCTTCAAAGTGGTGTGTTTTCCAGCCCAATCAACAAAGCATCCACTGTGAAACTATAAAAATGAAATATCCTAGTCAGCATTCCTATTGAAATTTTGTATATCTGCTTTTCTTCTTATTTTAAGCTGATACATCACTAATACTTTTCTCCAGTAAAGAGAACCGGCCACGAGGTGAGGGAAGGACATAAACTGAGGTCGCACTGGGCGAGCTGGGCTCTGCTTTCTCCTCTGCCTTTCCTTAAGGTCTGTGGCGTCTTCGGCAGGTCTGATAGACACTCTTCTACATCTTAGTTTCCACATCTGTGAGATGGCGTGAAGGATAAAGGCTGCGTTTTCTTCCCCAAACAACAGCAAAATGTACGGAGACATTTTGTAAAAACAGTGATGCCACAAATAAATCAAGGAGAGGGCAAAACATCAAAATTAAAGGACAAACTATTTTTGTATATACTAATGCTGAATGAAAGTTTAAGTGCTTTAAAACTGTGTCTGCTGCATTAAGATTTGTGTTCACCCATAAAACTTGGTAGGGCAATCTGCTACTTCTGCTAACACCAAAAAGACTTTGCAAGTTTCTTTAGTGATGAACCAACAAACTTCAGAAAGCCAGAGATGTGGGAAGACTTTCAGCAGGCAACAGGACGTCTACCTGTCCAGCAAAGCACAATGTTCAATATTTCTCCTTGGTGGCCCTTAACAAATACTAGTAAACACTATGTGTTATTTCAAAAGGTTCTGAGTGCTTGATTTCTCATTCTCTATATATTTTGTATAGACAAATGTGTAAGGCAAACATGCATGCATATACATCTAAGAGTAACTCTAATTGAAAGTATGGTTCAAAGAGCTCCTGTGTGTTGTACAGACACAAAATGTGTTCCTTCCACTTTGGCCCTGCCAAGAATTCCGGGAGTCAGCCGGAGTCAAGAGAAATAAAGACTGTTCTTGTATATGATCCTGCTGTGAAAGCACTTCTAACAGGAGATGCTCCAATGCACGCTTAATTGTGATTCTGTAACTCAATATGCAGTACAAGTTACAGCAGAAACCCAAGAATTCTGAACACCTTCAAAAGCCTTCAGGAGAGAATCAAACAGCTTTAAGTCACTTCACTCACTTAGACATGAAGAGTCTACCTTTCTCATATTAATGTTTATATTTACATTCTTTATTTACAATTCTCAAACTTTTCAACTATAGTAGCAAAAATACCTGACATACTATGTCTTTTTTTTCTGAAGCCATACCATCTCTAAGTAAACAATGGAATCTGGAAGTTTTGGTTTACAGAGTACAGACAATCGTAACTTAAAGCTATATTAATGGGATCATTTAATATTTTCTAGATAAAAGACTATTGTTTATGACAGTATATTATCTTCAGTTTGAACATGTTTTCACACCAAAAGAAAGTCAGAACAGTGTTAGACTGCTTAAAATGACAACTGGTTTTTGCACAAATTTAACTGTAACAGCAAAACCTGATGACAGTGTTGGAAGGCGAGCAGCTTACACTTTCTTCTGAGCACATTTATCTTAACTGGCGAAGATAATGTATCCTTATCAATTTTAACTGCATGCAGTAATTTCTTAGGTTAGTACTTGATTTGCATTTTAAAAAACCTTTCATTTTAAACACTTCTTCTTTAATATGATAAAATATTGAAAGATAATAAAATTCAGAATAATTTTTGGAAAGGCAAACAAAAATTGACATCCTAATCATATCACATTAATAGTTCAGAAACATTTGTCAATACATGTTAAAAATCATTGTATTAACATGAATCAAAATTTGAAATTCTCTAAGTAGATTGTGGAAGTACTCTGTGTACACAGAAAGTACTCAATAAATGTTTGCAGGAACATAATTAAAGAACACTTTAAAACTGTATAAGAAAATGAGCTCTTGTTACTACCTTGACAGAGAACTTAGATCAAACACCCACTTTAATAGACATTTTCCAAATATGAAGAGTTCAGCTTCAATGAAAATGTTAGGAGATCATTTCAATTTTTTTAATTTATAAAGTATAATTTTATTATTTCAAGAAAATTAAACTTATATTTAATAATATACATAACTTAATAAAATAAATCATAGTATACAGGTGTTCACACTTTTCCAACTCTTAAGTGAATTCAATAACATATGAAACAGCTTAGGAGCTGGCAAAGCCCTGGTGTGAACGTACTTCAGTTTACACTATAAGAATTTAACAAAACGTTTCATTTGTTCTTCAGTTATTTTCTACTGAAGAGTAGTGACAGGATCCAAGCATGTTAAAAAACAAATTTCTATTTTATGCAGAGACAAAGGAAACAAAAGTAAAATAATTCTAATGAATGTAAAGGGTTATTTGTATTTTAAAAAATCATCTTTGGACTAGATAGGGTTGTGGTTAAAAATACCAACTTTCCTATAGTCTTTCAAAAATGTAAGTTCTCCTGAGTAGTAGTGTGGAAATGTGACAGTGAGAGACATTGTGAGAATGTAGCTGGGATGAACAGAACCTCTTGAATTTCAGAGCTAGAAGTTTTTTGGGGTTTTTTGTTTTGTTTTGTTTTGTGTTTTTCTGTCAAAGTAGCAAACCTTTTGGAAAGTCCTAATAAAAATGAGCTGTTTTGTGAGAAAAATTATAAATAACAAGCACATCTCCAGAATTTTGAGCATGATTTTGCCTCTGCACTAAGACAACTGAGGCTGCCCTACATCGCCTGTGACCACCACAGGAAGTAAACAGTGCTCCTCAGACAGGACTGTGCAGGCTTCTCCTCCGCAGTGCGCCACGGCAGTGCAGACCACCAGCCTGTGAAGTTACACGGCAGGGCCAAATCATGTACAAAAGTTCATTATTAAATAAGATGCATTAAATCAGGTCAAAATACATTATCAGAATATCTCATCAATTATTTTTGTATTCTGAATGAATGAGAACAAAGAAGTAGTTCAAAATCTTAAAAGTGAAAACTTCAATTATTGACCCCTACACAAGTCTCATATCTAAGGCTATTGAAATAAAGGTCCCTAGTTCTTGTGCCTAAGTCCAAAACAAAGCTTTACTTGCTCACGTTCACTTCTGCACACTGCAGTCCAGAAATTAGTCCTCATCAGAAATTTAAGTAAGATGCACATGAAAACTCCTGGAAACATGATGCAGTAGTCTTAAACTATTTTCAAATGTATAAATGATCATTTTCAAGAAACTCAAAGTCCCCCTCCCCTCTCTCCACTTAAAATAAAATATAGAACAAGGAATAAAATCAATGTAACTCTTTTTTTAAGCAAATAATTACTTATGAACCTTTTTAAATCTCAAAAAGGGCATACAATTTCTCCAAAGGAATATAATTATATATAATGAACAAAATGACTAATTCTCAGCTATTCAAATCTAATGTGATAAGAATGGTTACATAAAAAAGAATGCATATTAGCTGTACAAACTACAAGAAAACTTGACTATTTGCTATTAGACGTTTTTAAATACCTGTAACTACAACGGCATAGTTTTCAGCTAATAAAGTTGTAAACATTCTATAATTAGCCATTATATCATTGATTTCATTCATAATACTTATTTCAACAACACTGAATGATGTGATAAAGACATAATAGGAGACACACATAGCAGAAAATAACTTACACAGACAAAACTTACAAGTCACTCTTTACTACCTGCTTTGTGACAAAGTATATTTCCCAGGAATGGCAATTATATAACTATCTAATTCTCAGCCGACTTTGGAAATCCATCGAATACAAAGGAATGGATTTCTGGAAAAATGTACATAACAGTGTTTTTTTTCTTTAATTCAGTAATATATGATGTTTTACAGTCTGTTTCCGAATTGTTCAGAAAATTCAAAAAATTATTAGGGAACATCAAATGTGTTAAGCTAACACAAAAAGTATTTTGTTGGTGTATCGCTTAGATGCATTTTCCAGACTGCTTAAATATGAGACCAATAAACAAAAAAAAAGCCACAAATATTAGAATAACAAAAGATCTTAACAATACATCTTCTCCTACTTTAGTTCTCAGCAGACTATCTGACCTGCTCAGAAACAGAACACTGCACACATTTTTTCAGCTATAATGTATTTGGTATTGTGACATAAAACTAGCAAAAACGCTGCTTCTTTAATCAAGCAATCATAATTGTCAGGGCATATGCAAAGAACGAGACCTAAAATACAGCTAACACTTTAAACTATGGAGGAGACACATTATTTCCTATGCTGTGCTCTCTAGAAGACATTTCTATTGTAATTTTCTTACTGCTATTGTGACAGGGGGAAATTCTAATAGCTTCAGAATCACATGTATTCAGCTTTTTTGAACATCCATAAAACATAAAAACAGTTTAATGCTCATTTCCTACAAGAATTCACATTCAGAAGAGAGTCATCAAAATTTACTACACGTGAGATAAGTAATTCTGACAGAGTTCTCTGGCTTCACGTTTCCCCCAGAATCTTCTCATTGTTTCACATTACTACACTCCGGAAGAAGGCATATCTTCTCGTCATAGTATGCTGACTTACAGCATTTAGAACAATACTAAATTGGCAACAGGAACACAGAGAACTTCCCAACACAGTCTGATAAAATTCCAAGTGGAATCTCTTCTATGTAAATTAGGGACAAAGCAGATATAAAGTGTAGGCCTGGGCACGGGGGAGGGGACATCACGGGATGATGTAAACTTAAATATGACCACTGACATTTTTTCTTTGTAGCTATATATCTGAACATATTTTTATTATGTATTCTTTAATTAAATCAAAGAAACACATTAGCATTTGGTTTGGATTGTTTTGGAGTTGGTGTATTTTCATGCTGACCTTATGTTGGGAACTTTAGACATGCACTTGAAGCAAGGTTTCTTTGGAATCTGTGATGGGCTACAGAGAATGACTAATTCAGATTAAAAAGATAATTTGGATGTTTTGTATTTTTTGAAAAAGTTCTCTCTCCTATCTCTTTTCTCTCCTCTCTCTCTCTCCTCTCTCTCTCTCTCTCTCTCTCTCTCTCTCTCTCTC
>OU015758.1:35972794-35994688 GCA_907169655.1 Acomys percivali
CTCTCTCTCTCTCTCTCTCTCTCTCTCTCTCTCTCTCCCTCTCCCTCCCTCCCTCCCCTCTCCTGTCCCTCTCCCCCTCCCCTCTGCTCTCTCTCTAACAATGCTCTTTCTAATCCGCATCTGAGATCTGAGTTATTGTAGCTCCTTTCTGTCTTTGATCTTCCTCAGCACTCAGCTCACTGTTAACTGTCTTGGGTGGTCTCCCATCAGGGCTCAGTGATCAGTGTCCCTGACTACTGGCCTCCTTCTAGGAAACCCACGAGCTGTATTCTTACATTCATCTGACAACTTTATTAGCTCACTCAGATCGCGCTTTGGAGCACCTCCCTAGCACACATACTCTTTCTCAAACAATCACATTTTTGTAGTTGACTCAGAACAAATAATTATATGAACACTTCAGCTGTTGTACTCAATAATAAAGTCGAAATGAAGAGAAATTTCACATTATGTATAAGCCAGAGCTTGGTTTTCATGTTCAGACTAAAAAAAAATCAATTCTAGATTGATTTTTATGTATATATCGTTATTGTCAGAGGATTAATTGATGAATTTTTCATTTGATGAGTCAGGTGGAATAAGCTCTGAGGCACTTAGTGAGCAGAATTCTAATTTACTCTGGCCCTTCATATGCTGCAGTAAACTCATCAATTTTGATATTTTTTTCTTAATTTACTTTTCTCCAAGATTTCCAGAATATGCTCCAAACTAGAATCAAGGAAATTTAGAGCTGTCAGTGGCTCCGTATTTTTAATTATACTTTCAGAAATACATTAAATCATTATTTAATTTTATTTGTCCATTTTGAATTTTTATGTTACCATGCTATTAACTCTACTATTTAGCTATATCTTTATATAAATATATTCTGAAAACTATAACAATACCACAAGTATATGTTATTATGTACTGCCAATATGACACTAGACATAAAAATTATAAAATTTTATTGTTTCAAGACTTATATTATTATGGTCAATAAAATGTTGTAAGGTATAAGTATATTTACTTACATTTTATTGATCAAATATCAAATGTTTTGGGAAAATACAAAAGAAACAACTATTTCTTCATATTTCTTATTTAACCAACTTAACATCTTAAAGGGCAGCTGTGATTTTCAAAGCCAACCTGCTACACCTCAAAGGTCTTTTATGCATTACTATTTCATGTAAAGTAAGATGGTATTTTGAAAACAACAAATTACATACATTAAAAGGATATTTTTCTATATTTCCCTAAATAGCTATACCAAAGTGCTTTTAAAAATTTTCTTCCTGCCTATGGAAAGTTCTCTTTGGGGGCTGTTTTCCCCCAAATGGCATCTTTTTATCTTTACTGTTTTTGATATTTTCCTTTTCTATACCTTATGCTAACTCCGTGTTCTAGTTCTAATGCAGATGCTAACAGATGTGACAGCCTGCTCTTATTCTGTACAGTTCATCTTCTCAAAGGCCCACATATAGTTTCTATGGTAAGGAGGGTGGGAACATCCTCCTGCATCTAAACTCATCTTTGGAAGCCATCAGAAGCCTCAGTTTTGACGCTCTGACTCTCTCATTGCTGTGAACAGCATCCACACAACTATCAACATCAAGGCCAGGGCAGGAGGGTGTGTTCCACTAAGACTAATATGCCTTCCACTTCTCTGTTCTTCCAAGTTTCTCCCTTTCTAGCTCTATGACCTTGTCACTTTCCTTCATTACCGTGTCTTCTTCAGATTGTAGAGCCAATAACAGCATCTTCCTCAGGAGAGAATGGCTTGGAGCATGAGGCAAATGAAAAACTGACTCCGAGTCACTTTTGCTGGCCTATTGCCTACCTCCTTAGAAATGAATACAATCCTAAAATTGTAAGTGTGTGAGGTGTCCGTGATGCACAGAACAATTAAGGCTGGTTCTCTGTTCTTTGTATGCACAGAAAAAAAAGACACCTGTAAATCTTCATTCATATGATACGAAGAATGGTATCTAATAATAATTCATATGGATTCTGTAGCTAACAAGAAGCATTGACAATGCATAGAGATTCATGCTTCAGACAATCGCACAGCTATTCCATGTAGTGGGATTAGCAATATAAGTCACCTGCTTGTTCTGCAGTTTGAATTCTTCACATCCTGATTGTACCCACCTCCCTCATCTTCTCCCAATCCTCCTTCCCTTCCTCATCCCCTCTCCCTCCCTCCCTAGTCCTCAAAATGGGGAGCCCTCCTCCCCTAACATCTGACCTCAGCCTATCAAGCCTCATCTGTATGACCTGCATCCTCTTCCTGTGTTGCCTGGCAAGGCCACCCTGCCAGGGGAAATGATCAAAGTTGGGGGGCCAGAGTCCCCTTCAGAAGTAGTCCCTACTCCCCATAGGTGGGACACACAAGTAGACTGCGCTGCCTATCTGCTACATCTGAGCAGAGGGTCTAGATCCACATCATATTCACATCCCTGAGTCCAACCTTGTTTTCTAGCTAAATAAGGCCATTAATAACTTATAAGCACCTCCCAATGAGAATAAACCTCTATCACTCAAGAGAGCAACCTAAAACCTACCCAAGCCCCCTTAAGGGAAATTGGGCATCATTCTCTTAAGGTTTCTTCCAGCTGATTTGGGGCAAATAATATCTTTGTCCACATCCTTGGTTGGTGCATCAGTCTCCGTGTTGTAGTGTAGCTATCCTGTATTACACAGCTAATATCCACTTATGAGTATATACTATATGTGTCTTTCTGAGTCTGGGTTACCTCACTAAGGATGGTCTTTTCTAGTTTCATCCATTTGCCTGCAAATTTCAAGATTTCCTTATGTTTGATAGCTGACTAGTATTCCATTGGGTAAAGGTACCACAGTTTCCTTATCCATTCTTCAGCTGAGAGACATCTAGGTTGTTTCCAGATTCTGGCTATTATAAATAAAGCTGCTATGAACATAGTTGAGCAAATGTTGTGGTATGATGGAGTATCTTTCAGGTAATGCTTGTGAGAAATTTTATGTTTTCAGAACAAAGGAACCAGACCCTGACGCTAGATCAGATGTGACAGGATCCATTCCTCTCAGCACGCTGGACACTGACATTCTGCATCTTTCATGTTCCAGCACCAAGAGCTTCAGTTGCTGGGCCTCATCAGAACAGGACAGCTTGCAGGACAGCTCCCAAGAAAGCTTCCGATCCCAATTCATTCAGCATTTTAGACTGTCCTACACAGGACTCTAATTAAGCCTAGAATTTCTCAACATTTAGAAACTGGACCACAAATGCTATTCCTAGCTCTTTTAAGCATGTTTCCTAATTTTATTTGGGCACGTACAAAGGTATTATTCATCCCAAATCAGCCAGAAGAGAATAATGCCCCATTTCCCTTCCGAGGGGTCAGGTAGGATTTGGGTTGCTTTCTTGAGTGGTAGAGGTTCTCATTGAGAGTTGGTTAGAAGCTATTATTGTCCTTATTTAGAGAGAAAACAAGGTTGGTCTCACGATTGTCTCTTCTTCCCTTTATCTTTCATTCTTAGGTTTGGAGACAGGGGTTGAAAAGAAAGAAGGAGGAATCCAGAAATATAAAGGCATGATAGGACAAAAAGTAGAATAATGAATCTACTCTGCAACTTAATGCTTTAATTGTAGCTCCAAGGTTATTTTTAATTCACAGCTATAGATTTTGTATATAGATGTAAAATAAGTTTAATTCTAGATACATTGGTATAGAACTCAAATTTATTATATATTTAATTTATATAATTTAATATGTATTAGATTATATTTTAAATATATTTTATATTTAATATATTAAATTATATATTAATATAAATTCTATATTAAATTATATATACTCTAATATGCAGTATTGTACAAACACAAGTCAATTATAATACAAGGTATACTTCCAATACTTTGAAAGTGCTATTGCAGGTTGTTTAGGATAAGTAAGTTATACAAGTTAATTGTTATTTCATCAAATCATGGTCATATCAATTAATAGTCTATTTTTATCATAAGAATATACATTCTAGGTGTAACAGATAGATTCTATAGAAAGATAAGGTAAAATAGTGAGATAAGTTCTTCAAAATCCTCAGATATATATAGAATATAGCATATAAGGAGGTTTTTATTATTTCAAAGATACATTTACAATGAGACAGGTTAACTCCTGACAACACCCAGTCTACCTCAAAGAAGATGATGAGCATCCAAGAACCTCCTTATTGGGATGGTTTCACATGCAGCAAACCAGCCACTGGGCAAAATGTCTTCATTTCTACCAGACAGAATTCTGCCTAAGAAAAGGTAAGTTTGGACGAAGGCAGAGTCGAAAGCCAAACTCTGCCAAGACAGGGTAAGCAAGTCCTCAACGCTTCCTGCCTCACAAATATATGTCAGATATATTGGGCCAGAAGGCTGAAGATGATGCTCCAACATTATAGAGTTTGGGGTGACTGTTAAGGCAGCAAACTATCTCCGTCATCTTCTCATTTGGGAAGCTGCTATCCTGCATTTCCTGTATACTCAGGTAATGAATTTTATTCCTTCTTAAATCTCTGATGGGGTTAAAGACCAGATAGTTTAGTTTGGCAATTAAGCTTAGTTGTTTAGGGCTTAAGATATTTTTTGGTCTAGATAGATGTTTTAAGCTGATAATGATGAGATATGATAGATGTTGAATTACATTCAGAATTTTAGACTCACCAAGATAGGAAAGATGTTTTCTTTTCTTTCTTTTATTTTTCTTTTTTTTTAACTTAAGTAATTTATTCAGATTACATCTCCATTGTTATCCCCTGACTTGCATCTTCCCATTCCCTTGTCGCTCCCTCTTCCACCCTATTCCCATCTCCTCAGTCTGTGACAGAAGGGGACCACCATATGGTCACAGCCTATGAAGTATCATCCTGGTAGCCTGCTTGCCCTTCCTCTAAGTGCCACTAGGCCTCCCCATCAAGGGGAAGTGGTCAAATAGAGGGCAGCAGAGTTCATGTCAGAGTCAGTCCCCACTCTCCACACAACTGTGGAGAATGTGCTGTACATTGGCTAGATCTGAATAGGGGTTCTAGGTTTACTACATGCTTTATCCTTGGTTGGTACAGTAGTTTGAGCAGACCCCCTGGATCCAGATCTGCCAGCTTTGATGGTCTTCTTGTAGGTTTCTAGGACCCTCTAGATGCTTCTATTTTCCCATTCTCCCATACCTCTCTCACCTGGAGTCCCAGTAGGAAGCCCCAGCATCTATCCCAATATTTTCCTAAGTGAAGACTTTCAAGGGACATCCCTGTTGGCCTAGTGTCCAATTATAAGTAAGTATATACCAGGTGTATCTTTCTGGGTCTGGGTTAACTCACTCAGGATGATCGTTTCTACTTCCATCCATTTCCCTGCAAATTTCAGAATTTCCTTGTTTTTAATAGCTAGGTAGTATTCCAGTTTGTAAATGTACCACAGTTTCTTTATCCATTCTTTGACTGAGGGACATCTAGGTTGTTTTCAGATTCTGGCTATTATGACTAAAGCTGCTATGAACATGGTTGAGCATCCGTCCTTGATATGTGGTAGAGCATCTTCTGGGTATATTCCAAGGAATGGAATAGCTGAGTCTTGAGGTAGCCCTATTCCCAGTTTTCGGAGGTAGTGTAAGATAGATTTCCAAAGTGGTTGTAGAAGTTTGCACTCCCATCAGCAATGAAGAAGTGTTCTCCCTTTCGCCATATCCTTGCCAGCATGTGCTGTCACTTGAATTTTTGATATTAGACATTCTGATGGGTGTAAGATGGAATCTTCTGTAATGCAGAAGACACTGTCAACAGAACAAAGTGATAGCCTACAGCCTGGGAAAAGATCTTCACCAACCCTACAGCGGGCAAAGAACTAATATCCAAAATATATAGAGCTCAAGAAATTAAACACCACCAAACCAAATAACCCAATTGAGAAATGGAGCTCAGAATTAAACAGAGAATTCTTAACAGAGGAATATTGAATGGCTGAGAAACACTTAATGAAATACTCAAGATCCTTAGTTATCAGAAAATCAAAACAACTCTGAGATTTCATCTTACACCCATCAGAATAGCTAAGATCAAAACATGTTTTCTTTAAGGCTGCCAAACACAAATAACCAAAACATTATGACTGTAACATATATATAATTTCTAATTGTTTCATGGTTCTTGTAGTGGATATAAACATGTTTTTGTTTTGATCCTAAGTGTGGGATTGGGAACAGACTTGTGAGAGAGCAGGTGATGTTTATCCACGTAGAAGTTGAACCACTGCATGAGGGTCTTGGTTTTTACCAGCTGGAAAACATCCTAGTATAGGCGCTGAGAGGATGCCCAAAACAGGAGGCTGGACTTTTTGGGTCTTGGTATTGTTTGGCTGTTCATCACTCCACTTTGAGACATTCCTAGAGAGAAATGCTCCAGCAAAAGCTTCGAGACTCTGGGCTTTAGCTGATGTTCCAAGTTTCAGAAATAACTTTGGTGGAATTGTTGGTCTGCTAAAATCCTGCCAACTATGCCAGTGGAATCATTCCCAGGAACTGAATTCAACAAGTCTACTTCTCCTATTCCCAGAAACCTCCTTTCTCTCCTGTCTAGTGTAGGTGGGTTGGAGAGAGGTATTAGCATTTAAAGAACTCCAAATAAAGTAGGTTTAGAAAAGTTGGAGCCTACAGGTTCTTCTTGTTGTAGATAGTTTATTGTATATGTGTAATAGTATAAATGCATATATAAAAATCTTTAATAAAAATTTTAAAGTGAAAGATAAATTTTAAAAATAAATGATTTTTTCACACTTAGAAAAAGAAATGTATACAAGAGCTTGAGTTCCCTCGGCACTAACCCATCTCAAGTACAGAATGGTACCTCAAAAATGCAACTAATACAAGCATGATGGAATGAGAAATTTTCCAGATAATACATCTTTTCTATTTATTCAGAGCATCTATTTATTCAGCATCTTAATATTTACTTTTATGTCTATGTAACAAACTAAATTTTACAACTGCTGGTATGATATTAAGCTCTACAGATCTTATGGTAAGGCCAACTGTAATAGAGCAATTTAACTTAAAATTACTACAGTGATTAAACAATTTTAATACTGAATAACTTAAATCTCTAATCTCAATATCCTCAATTAAATGAAAAACCTTTTAATTAACGACATGCCAAAAAGGTATCAGCATGTGATTCAAACACCAAACCTAGTCTCAAGATTAGTCTCCTTTAAAAATCCTGTCACCAAATATCCTTTTAAACAAGGTACTCATTGCTAGGGTGACAATCCTACTAACTTGAACTGCTCTCTCTACTCAAGACAAACTAAAAACTAATCAAAGTACATAAGCTAAAATACGACAGATCTGCCAAGCTGTAACAAGGATAACAAATGGTGAAGGGGCGTTTGGAAGTCAGATGTCTTTACTTGTTATGATCATCCCAAATTCCATAATCATAGCTAATATAGAGCCCTGAGTATTATCTTTGCAATGTTGTAGAACCAAATGAATAACTAAAAAACCAGAAAGTGGCTTTGGTTTGAAATCACAGCAGTCTATTGTATACAAGAAAAGCTTATTAGGCTTAACAATGTTGAATGTACCATAGGAGTACATATTTCTTAGTAAGTTATATGCAGTTATTATTTAAATATAACATCCACTATAGTAACTGATTCATTCAAAACTCATTGGTCTTATGCGTGTTTGATTGAGAAAGAAGCCTGGGGCTGAATTTGAAATAACTTGTTAGAAAATGTACTTGAAAGAACTGAGTAAAGTTATTAAGCTATTAAACAATTAGATAAAAACATAGCTATTTTGTTAGCGGTATGGCAAACAGGAATAATGGATCACAATTTTTTTCTTCTCTTTTTTTTAATTAATTTATTCTTGTTACATCTCAATGGTTATCCCATCCCTTCTATCCTCCCATTCTTCCCTCCCTCCCATTTTCCCCTTATTCCCCTCCCCTATGACTGTTCCTAAGCACAATTTCTTTTATCTCTAAATTTAGCATTAAATTTATAGTTTCAGTCATGAGCGATAAGAATTTTAGAATCTCTACATAAATATGATCTACATAGGAACTTACTGATTAAAAACAATTCCAATTGGTATTTGAAATAACACAGGAGGGAGTGATTCACGGTTAACCTTTGAAACCCAATTTTTCATTTTCCCTTGTAAAATTCTTTTTGAAATGTGTTATATCCTCTGTAACTGAGATGAGCTAATGATGATTCCATCGTTGGGATCCATCATGTTAATGATTCAAACATGAACACCTAGAATATTGTACCTAATACAGAGGAGACATGACCATACTACGAAATTTGTCTTCTTAATATTTATCTTTCTTATAAATGGTAAATATAGGGAAACGAGAAAGATTCCACATCATATAGTATGGTTACTACTGTAACTACACGATTTATTAAATAAGTAATTTCATCCTCCGGGGTCCTCATTTTCCCTCCATACTGCCTTCCACATTTCACCAAAGACCATTAGTTTTGCAGCTACAGTCAGGAGCTCCCTATATTTGTTCTGGAAAACCAAACTCTTCATTAGTTTGTTTACCTTTATGAAGTAATACTGCCATCTTGTGGGCTCAAAAATATTCCTGGTAAACAACATCAAAGGCAAGTTGCATTGTTCTAATTATAGGCATAAACATAAACTTTGCCTTTGCTAGGGTTACCAATGTGCAGCTCTTGAGTATGCCTGATAATGAGGAATTCAGTCTACACCAAATAGACTTTTACATGGTAATATAATCAATCTAGTCATGATCTTAGTTGGACTAGGTAAGCCATAAAGGAGTCTTCTGGCAGATCTCAAATAGGTCTAAAAATCTGCAAAGAAACCTTAGAGTATTTAGGGAAATAGTAAAGAAATGACACAATGATATTTGATTTCTTATTTCTCTTTTTTTATATAATTATTTTCATACAAAAATCTATGAAAGCCATGCAATTCCAGACCCTACTATTAAAGACAATGGATACAGTCTAAAAGAGCAGGCTATCTTGAAGACATTGTGTTACAGTTTTATCAACACCCTATTTCTCCCTTGTAATATGTGCATACTAGGTTTTCCAAGTAAGACTTTAAAAGAGAATGAAGTTGATATTGAAGAAAATGCTCAATTCTACTTTGAAAGATCACACAGGTCCTCCACATACAAACATCTCAGAATAGACACCAAAAGAAACCAATAAAAGGTTCAAGAGATGTACCCTTCTGATAACTGTTCACAATTATGCCTTTTGTTAATATTCTCAATCTAGTCAATATTCCCAAGGACAGCGTGATGTGTGTGCTCGGTGCTTCGCTACTGCAGTAAAGCTAACATCTAAGTATTAACCTTATTTTACAGACAAGAAACTGCTCATGAGACGTTGGGGAGATAGCTCAATTCATAAAGTGCTTGTTGAGCAAGCATAAGACCAAAATTCACCACCTCGCACCCACATAAAGGCTGGGTGTGGTTGCACACTGATGTTACCTCAGCGCCGGGAAGTTAACAGCACAAGGATCCTTGGGCTTCACTAATCAGGTTGCCTAGGACCTAGAGAAAGATTACATCTTTTAAAAAAGTAAAAAAGGTTTGAATGGAAGTTAAAAGAACATGTAAGAAGCTGTAAGGGGAGGAGGAAGGGAAGAATAAGAGGTGGAGATGAACATTCCATTGTATACAAGCACAAAATTATCAAAAATAAAAAGTGTGCTAAATATTAAAACAAAACTGAGGCTCAAGGCTAAAATGCTGGACGTGAAGGCATAGGACCCGAGTTCAGAGCCCCAGAACCTATGGGAAAAGCAAGAGATGACAAGACGTACAATTAACCGCAGTGCTGGTGTGGCTTCTCTGCCATGCTGCTCTACCCAAAACAAGTCCCAAGTTCAGCAGGCACCTTATCTTTAAAAATTATTGTGGAAAAAGATAGAGAATGATACTTTTAAGTTGACTTCTGGCCTCCACATGTGCATGTGTGGTGGGATATCAACACACACACACACACACACACACACACACACACACACACACACACAAACACACACACACCAGTGGGGG
The DNA here is from genome assembly GCA_907169655.1 of Acomys percivali. Lineage (NCBI taxonomy): Eukaryota > Metazoa > Chordata > Mammalia > Rodentia > Muridae > Acomys > Acomys percivali. The sequence goes on from OU015758.1 coordinate 35,982,860, forward strand.
CAAGATGAATGCCTTCTGAGGAACACTATACACACAGCAGCATACACACACATACACGCATGTTTACATATATGCACATATATACATGTAGAAAGTGTTCATTAGTCTTCACAACAGCTAAAGTCATACACAATTAAAACTAATTTTATATACCCAGAAGGAGGCTGAGGCAGACAAACCAAGCTACATAAGACCCTATCTCAATAATAATAATAAACATTCTCCATGCACCCAAGTAAGATCATTAAGTATCAATGTATAGACATGATTTAAGTCATTTTTAACTGATGGGAAAATTACAGAGTTTATGTGTGAAAATAGGCAAAAGCAAACTGTTGATCAGAAAATATTTTATTATAGCAACAACTAAGGTAGAAATATAAACTAACAATTACTATTTATATAAATTTTGGCATTCATTTATATTGCAAATAAAAAGCAAAATTGCTCTTACCAATTATACATTTAAACCTAGAGAAACAATGAAATACGTATTTATAACATATCATAACTGTGACTAATAACTAGATGTCCCCTATGTTTTACAAAAGTTAAATGGGTGATTTAAGTAATATTCTCAACTGATAATATTTATGACTCAAAAACATATGACCTACCTCAAGTGTGGTGCAGAGCCAAAGGAGAAACTCACTAAATTAGTCTTAATAGTCACATGTTGTTTCAACAGAGTGTAATTCTAAAAACCTTCACCTTGGTTCTCTGAGATCTAAATATCAGATAGCTGATAAATTATTTGTACCCAGAATCTGTTAACTGATATAATTTCCTAGCAAAGTTACCAAGAGCAAACCAGTGAACACTTTCCATACAACACATACTTTGCATTGCCTTTCTGAGAAAATTCTAGAGAAATGCTCATTCAAAAAAAAAGCATTCACTATTAAAATATTCATGACAAAGCTCTTTTAAGATAAATACAAGTAGTAACAAGTTTATACAGGAAGAGCAAATGAAATTTCACAAAGCAAAATAAATCCATAGCTTTTAGATAACAGCATTCATAGTGGAAAACAGAAAAAGAACAGACTACCCAATGTATATTTTCCATTCTTACATCATTTCAAACATTTCTTGTAAACCAAAAAAAAGGACTAATATTACTCTCTCATATAGCATAGAGATGTTTCATAATGTTCTCATATAGTCACTGTAGCTATGACCAGCATTCAAAATTGAGTTTGTCAAACCCAAATTTCAGACTCTGCTGACTTCTCCAGTAGAATATTGCAAGCAATTGCTATAGTGCAGTATGGCTTAGAATTTTCATCTCATTAAATCTTCTGAATAATGAAATACAGAGGCATTATCCCCATGAGTAGGAAAGTAGACTCACACAAATGAAGATCTGTCATAATTCCCATAAATATTGGGAAAAAAAGAGAAAAAGACAGACAAGTCTAGGTTTAAGAGACTCTGCTCTTCAGTAAATGAACAAATAAAGAATGAATGAATGAATGAATGAATACATTCATTTCTCATTTTTGCTTCATTTATTCATTTACTAGATATGGCTGATTATAGTACACTGGTTCTTCTAATAATCATCATCTCTTTCCTTGTCCCATTTTTCCATTGACCCTTTCAAGGTTGAGCCCTCATTATTTTTCAATATATTCTCTGCAGTCTCATTTATGTTTAACTGTCCCAAATCTGTCCCCAAATTCATACCACCCAAAACTACTTCATTCTTAAGCCTCTGTTTTTGAACTTTTGCTTCTATAAATGAACCACTCATAAAGTGAATTTATTATTGCATACAATCAAAGGAAATTTCTACCTTTGTCACTGGTGACACAAGTGTTCTTTTCTGTACTAAATTACTATTAAAAAATCAAGGTGATAGGAGCCTAACTCCATTCTTCTGGATGTGGATATCCAATTTTTCTAGCACGATTTACTGAAAATGCTGTATTCACCAGTATATCCTTTGGCATCTTTGTCAATCATAAGATGCCTATAGTAACAAGTTTGGGTCTTCTATTTTGTTCCATTGGTCTACATGGCTATTTTTCTACCAGTTCTATTCTGTTTTGATCATTATAACTATATTATATGTCTTAAGGCAGGAACAGTAATCCTTCTAGTGTTGTTCTTTTTTCTTAAGATTGCTTTGGCTATCTGAGATATTTTCTGGCTCCAAAGAATTTTTTTTCCTATTTCTGTTAAGAATATTTTGAGTATTTTGTTGGGGATTGCATTAAATCTATCACTTGCTCTTGGTAGGATGTTCATTATCAAGATACTAATTCTACCAACCATGAAAATGAGAAGTGTTTCCATTCTATTATTTCTTTTTTAAAAAACTTTTTTTTATTAATTTATTCTTGTTACATCTCAATGGTTATTCCATCCCTTGTATCCTCCCATTCTTCCCTCCCTCCAATTTTCCCCTTATTCCCCTCCCCTATGACTGTTCCTGAGGGGGGTTACCTCCCCCTGTATATGCTCATAGGGTATCAAGTCTCTTCTTGGTAACCTGCTGTCCTTCCTCTCAGTGCCACCAGGTCTCCCCCTCCAGGGGACATGGTCAAATGTGAGGCACCAGAGTACGTGAGAAAGTCATATCCCACTCTCCACTCAAGTGTGGAGACTGTTCTGACCATTGGCTAGATCTGCGTAGGGGGTTAAAGTTTACCGGCTGTATTGTCCTTGGCTGGTGCCTTAGTTTGAGTGGGACCCCTTGGCCCAAATCTGCCTATCATAATGTTCTACTTGTAGGTTTCTAGGACCCACTGGATCCTTCTACTTTGCTATTCTCCCATGCTTCTCTGATCTAGAGTCCCAATAGGATGTCCTCCCCTCTGTCCCAGTTTCCTGGTAAGTGAAGGCTTTCATGGGACATGCCCCTTGGGCTAGTATGCAGATATAAGTGAGTACATACCATTTGAGTATTTCTGCTTCTGGGTTAGCTCACTCATTATGATCATTTCTAGCTCAATCCATTTATCCACAAATTTCGGGAATTCCTTGTTTTTAATAGCTTAGTAGTATTCCATAGTGTATATGTACCACAGTTTCTTTATCCATTCTTCTACTGAGGGACACTAAGGCTGTTTCCATGTTCTGGCTATTATGAATAAGGCTGCTATGAACATGGTTCCAACACACAACAAGAAAATTTACTCAACCATTCTATTATTTCTTTCTCAATCTTTTTCTTCAAAGATATGCTAACATCAAAGGGGAAATCTCACAGGTATACATTTCCAAAGAACTGTAGGCAACCTATGATTGTGAAGAGAAGAATCAGTCTCTACCAAGATGAGATCACCAACTGGCTCTCCAATCCAAAGTTTTAAGTCCTGAAATCACATACACACAAACCACACTAAACCAACTCAGCAGATTATATTCATATATTAACAACTATATATAATTAGTCTACATATGTATAAATACATATAATAATATATGCATTAATAATAACAGGCCATCCATTAGAGATGGAGGGCAGGGAAGTATAACATGGGAGGAATTAGAGCAGTGGCTCTCAACCTTCCTGAGTTTCTCATATTGTGGTAACCACAACCATAAAATTATTTCATTGCTACTTCATAACAGTAATTTAGTTATTGTTATGAGTTGCAATGTAAACACCTGTGTTTTCTGATGTCCTTAGGTGATCATTGTGAAAGGGTAGTTTGACTTCCAAAGGACAGTTGTGAACACAGGTTAAGAGCCACTGAATTAAAGAAAGCAGGAAAGGGGGAGTAATGAAATTAATTTTTATTTTTTAATGTAATAAGAAACAAAAAATACACAAAACAGAGAAAAGCTTATTATTTTAAGCCAAGTTTGACCTATAAATCAAATCATTCATGTATGTAAAAGAAAATATCAGAGTGCCATCCTTAATTATCTCACTTAATTTCATGTCTATAGGATTGGAGTGTTTCTTCCACAGGTAGTATTAAAATACTCAAGAATTTTTCTTTCCTAACTTCTCTGGAACCCTTGCTGGCTTATTATTCTCAACATTGATTATACAGTGTCATTATCTGGGCTGTTTTAAATACAAATGCCCTGACTGTATTACTTTTCCTACTGTTTCCCAGTAATATTAGTCTGAGTTGTAACTCCAACTGTGAGCAATGATTCCCAAACTCTGCTGTACACTATAAACTTCTGAGAATTATTCAATTATACAAACACATCTCAGTTACTGGAGGTATCAGTTAGCAGTATTTTCAGGAGTTCTCCAAATAGATCAGCAAAGATTAGGAGATAACGAAGAAAGCAAGAGGACGCAACCATGTTGAATATACAAATTTATTTAAATTCAGGACAAATGTAATTGCTGATATAACTGGACAAAAAGGAAGTAGCTGAACTTAGGATAGAAGTATCTTTTAATATGTATACAAAAATTTTAATATTCAGTAATGCATTGGTAATTATCTGTATAAATAGCTTTCTTACTCATAATGACACTAAAATTATTTATTTCACTATGGTTACTATTAAGTTTGTAGAAAAGATGGGCAATTTAAAAATATTTTGCTAGCATGATGTGGTGTTTGAAAAGAGAAAAATCTCCTTAGGATCATATATTTTTAGTTTTTAGGAAGTTTAGAAAGGCATGACTACTTGAAAACAGAAACACTATATGCAAGACTGTCCTGATACACAAAGACGGCTCAAGAACAAACACATAAGCAAATTCAAGAGCTCACACCCAAGTTGGAGTGATCTGTCCTGGGTGGCATCACTCAGAGGACATCCATGTTGGGCTAATATCCACTTATAAGTGAGTATATACCATGTGTGTCTTTCTGGGTCTGGGTTACCTCACTCAGGATGATCTTTTCTAGTTCCATCCATTTGCCTACAAATTTCAAGATTTTCTTGTGTTTGATAGCTGAATAGTAATCCATTGTGTAAATATACCAAAGTTTCTTTATCCATTCTTTGGTTGAAGGGAATCTAGGTTGTTTCCAGATTCTAGCTAATATGAATAAAGCTGCTAAGAACATAGTTGAGCATATGCCCTTGTTGTATGGTGGAACATTTTTAGGGTATATGCCCAGGTGTAGTATAGCTAGGTCCTGAGGTAGCACTATTGCTCATGAAACTGAAAAGCTTCTATAAGGCAAAGGACACTGTCAACAGAACAAAACAACAGCTTACAGACTGGGAAAGAATCTTCACCAACCTTACATCCAACAAAGGGCAAATATCCAAAATATATAAAGAACTCAAGAAACTAAACACCACCAAACCAAATAATCCGATTTTAAAATGGGGTACAGAGCTAAACAGAATTCTCAACAGAGGAATATCAAATGGCTAAGAAACAAAGAAATGTTCAATGTCCTTAGTCACCAGGGAAATGCAAATAAAAAACAACTCTGAAATTTCACCTTACACCTATCAGAATGGCTAGGATTGAAAACTCAAGTGATGGCACATGCTGGTGAGGATGTGGAGAAAGGGGAGGACTCTTCCATTGCTGGTAGGAATGCAAACTTTCGAAATCTATCTGGCACTTTCTCATTGCTAACTTTCTTAATGAAAATTGGGGTATAGGTCATGGCAGAAAGTACCGACTTGTAATTAATGAGGAAGCTTGAATACTACTAAGTGGTGGGGGAATTTCATGAACTATTCATTGACTATACTTACCCACATACAATACCAACAAATGTTTTCACTTAGCTGATAAAGACACTGAGATAGGAGACAAAGAAACAGGAGAATCAAAATAGTGAGTAAGCAACTCAGGCGTGGAAAGATTTGCATACATCCAATGTGGGTGAAGTGTGATGGGGTATGTTAACTACCAACTGGAAAACATCTAGAGTATCAGGCAGATGAGCTTTGGGGCCTATCTGTGAGAGTATTTTGATTACACTAATTGAGCTGATAAGAACTCTCATATCCCAAATTGTGGGTGGCACCATTCCCTAGCTAGAGAATCCTGGACTGTATAAAACTGGAAAAATCAAGAGCTGAACATTTGCATATATGCACTCCTCGTTCTCTGACTGACTATGGACATAATGTGACCAAGTGTCTTAACTTCTTCTGATTTACCTGCAACATTGGATTTGTAACCTGGAAGCATAAGGCAGAATAAGCCCTTTCCTCCTTTTTTTTTCTTTTAAATAAATTTAATTTTTATTTTTATATATTTTTTAATTTTTTATTAATTTATTCTTGTTACATCTCAATGGTTATTCCATCCCTTGTATCCTCCCATTCTCCCTCCCTCCCATTTTCCCCTTATTCCCCTCCCCTATGACTGTTCCTGAGGGGGATTTCCTCCCCCTGTACATGCTCATAGGGTATCAAGTCTCTTCTTGGTAACCTGCTGTCCTTCCTCTGAGTACCACCAGGTAGCTCCCTCCAGGGGACATGGTCAAATATGAGGCACCAGAGTACATGTGAAAGTCAGACCCCACCCTCCACTCAATTGTGGAGAATGTCCTGTCCATTGGCTAGATCTTGGTAGGGGTTTAAAATTTACCGCCTGTATTGTCCTTGGCTGTTGCCTTAGTTTGAGCGGGAGCCCTGGGCCTTTCCTCCTTTAAGTTGCTTTTGTAGGGCATTTTATTACAGCAACAGGCAAAGACAAAACTCACAGTCAGGTCTTCTATTTTGTCCTATTGGTCTGTGCATCTGTTTCTATGCCAGTCTCATAATGTTTCATTCACCACAACTCTGTACTATTGCTTGAAGCCTGGTATGGCAGGTAACCCTGCGGCATTGCTATTGTCGCTCAAGATTGCTTTGGCTCTTCTTTTGTGGTCCCACAGGAATTTAGGAGGTTAGGTTCTGTTGGTGTTGTGTTGTTTGTTTGTTTTTATTTTTCTATTTATGTGAAGAATGTCATGGAGATTTTGATTGGAGTCACACTAAATCTATACACTGCTTTTGAAAAGAGCACAAAGTTAAATGTTTTAGGTAAATAAAAGTATAAAAAGAAGAAAGATAAGGCAAAACAGTTGGCCTCATGAAGCCTAATAACTATCCAGTCCCTCCTCATCCTTGTCCTTTGGTCGCCAGAATCGAGTTGCTATTGGTCAGTATCACTTTCCATTTACTAAATTCTTGGCAGCCAGTTACACATACAAAGTACACATCCTTTTCTGTTCTTTAGTACAGTCGGACTCTCATGGGGAGGGCTGCAGGTGAGTCTGCCTGACTCTAAGGTGATACATAAGACAGCTCAACTGATAAGAAACACACTCATTCATTATTTAGTAGTTACAAATTATTTATTAGCTACATTGATCTCCACCTTCTTTAATTCTTTTCAAAATTTGGTGAGAGAAAAACAGTCTCATGTAATTTGAGGTGTTAAAATATAAAAGCATAATTTAAAATTGACAAGCAGCAATCTGATATTTTGGTTGAAGACGTGCTAATTTGTGAGTGAAGATATGTAAGGAAGGAGTTCAGACAGCAACAGTGAGGAAAGAAGAGCAGAACAAGATGACTAATGACCAACTACCGCGCACCGAAATAAGGCATTCTCTGCATCAATTCCTAAGTTCTCTGTAGACAAAGTAGTTCTGCAGTTTCATTCGGAAAACAGATTGCTGATCCTCTGGTTTTTTCATACATTAAAAACCTTTGGTTTTTTTCTTTGTTTGTTTTGTTTTGTTTGTTTTTTACCGGAAAGCAGCTCTTTTATTTCAAGAGAAGTTGGGAATTGTGAACAATTAAAAAATACAGCCATTTAAGCTTAGAAACCATGGTGGCTTCTGGAAATTTACACCGTTGGTTAGTTCCCCAGAGTTCTAGAAGAAATGTTAAGGTCATACTTGTGTACCAATGATACTGCAGAGCTATTCATCCAAATGTTAGCCAGAAAATGCTCAGTTTGAAAAGAAATCAGAGAGAATTTGACTTTTCATATTGAGATTGTGTTTGAGGTGACTTTTAAAAGCACACAAAATGTCCAATGAACCCTCACTACCTTTATATCCAAATTCATTCAGTAGCAAATAGAAATGAGATTTAGACATTTATTTCTAGTTTTGCTCTTACCTTCCTTAAATACAGTGGCAAAAGAATTTTCCTCATAACAAAACACTAGATTGTACACATTTGGAAGTACACTTTTGCAAACCATAATGAATATCAGTGAAACAAAGCAACACAACCAATACCACTGTGGCTCCTTTAAAATCTCTAGAGTGGAAACCAAAATATGAATATATCATACATAATTCTTATAAATGTCCCTACTTTTAGGTGATGAGTTAAATATCTACTTTAAATGTTTATCTATGCTAACACATTAGTGAGAGATGTATCTAATAAAACCCACCCCAGTAGCTGTATTTCATAAAAGTTTCAAATTCCAAACAATGAAAGTTCTTCAATTATGCAAACGGTGGTCTATCTAGTGTATCAAAAGGTAGGCTGTTCTTGTTGTTTCTTTGTTATTGCCGTTTTAATGATGCTGCTTTCCAAAATACTATTTTTCTAACAGTATCCATGTTTTTCAATGAAAAGAGCTTAACTACAATGCTTGCATATGTTAAAATGTTTTTACCACTGGAAACACACAAAATCAAGTTTTGAATCATGCAACAACTCCTACACACTATAAAGCAATATTCTTTTCACATTCTATATATTTTCACTTTTACTAGGACTAATTACCTTTAAATAAATGATTCAGAGATGTCAAAAGTGACTCTCAGGGAATGCTTCAAGAGGTCTCACTTTCTTGAATTATAGCCTAGAACATCTGCTTAGCAATCTGGTAAGCAATATGTAGCCAAAATACAGCATTTTATCTATGGGGCTGGATCGGACCTCAGGAATGTGACAGCTGGCTATTTGCCTATAACATTTATGATGAAAAAATCTGTAGGCAAGAAAGAATAGTGCAAAAAAGTGTGTCAGCACCAGAAACATGAGCTATATAAAGGAAACAAGTTGCTTAAAAGCTTTGGCTATTTCATGCCAAAAGAAGCGTAAAATATTGTTATAAAAACTTTAATTTTCTTCAGAATGTCAGTCAGCAGTTACAAATCACTTCACATACAGCCTTAAACTAGACATGAACATGTTTATTGGAGGATCTCCACAGAAGACCTGGCATGTATTACTAGGAAACATTACATTGTCACATACACCAGCAGCCTCAGCTTGGCTTCACCAATCAGCAGATTATGATGAGACGGAAAAAGGACTTAGTTGACCTGAACTGGGAATAAAATTGACCTTGGGATTTCTTTCTTTCTTTCTTTCTTTCTTTCTTTCTTTCTTTCTTTCTTTCTTTCTTTCTTTCTTTCTTTTTTTTACTAGGCATCACAAGTCCAGAAGTCTCAAAGGAGAGTACTACCTTATTATTTCCAAGGTCAATACTGACCACTAACTACTAAAAAAGCACAGATACCCTGCAAGATCTCCCATTACAATAGAGATTTAAAATTTCCCATTAATCTTTCCATGAAATTATAAATGACTTCAAAATTGTACTTTATACTACAGAGATGATAACAAAACATTCTTATGAGTGGCTGTATTAAATAGCTACAACTACAAAAAAGATAATGAAAATAACTACTAAGAAATAAAACTAGAAGCTGTGCTTGATGAAATAGTGAGAGTCTGAAACAACAGGCAACTTATCCTGCAGTCACATTTGTTTAACTGTGTAATTCATCTGACCATTCTACACAATCTTCAATTCTTACACAGTAGAATGAGCTCAAGGAGGTAACTCTTTCCTGTTACATGTCATGATGGCAGAACACCTGACGACACAAAGGTGAAGACTATTATTTTTGACTCATAGTTTCATAGAATAAGTACTGATGATAAGAAAGGCAGGGCATCTGGAACTATTCTCTTAATTTTTTATATTTAAGATTTTCTAAGATTTTGGGTTATGTGTATGTGTGTAGGGAGCCATGCTAAATTCAGCCATGTTAGAAATCCCGTGCTTAGGCTGCATGCTGTGACCTTCAAGTTGTTGACCCTTGCTGAAGGAGGTCTTGTATTCTAGGCTATCTTTGGATTGTCTACCCAGAGAAATAGGGAACTCCTTACAGGGAACTATCCAGAGGATTAAAGACGGTTCTTACAGGGAGGATTGCATTCTTGCCTGGGGGCTAGGGGAAGTGAGAGTACAATAGATCTTGTGTTCACCTTGCTATATAAAGTCTACTCACTTGCATTAAAGAGAGTCTTGATTGGAAATTTCTAGACTTGACTCAATATTTCTCGTGTCTCTGTCCCCACTTTCAATCCGCACTCTTTCTTTCAGGTGAACCCTGGTAAGATTTGTACCGAGGGCCAGGACATATGTGTTTGTTTGTGACTGCATATGTGAACATGAGTGCATGTGTCAAGGAGGCCAAAAGAGGGCGCCACACATTCTAAAACTGTAGTGACATACAGTTGTAAACTACCCCAATAAAGATGCTGAGAATCAAACTCAAACTTCTCCAAGTATAGCACATGCTCTTAACTGCTGAGCCATCTCTGCAGGCTCCAGCTTGCACAATTTGTTTACATTTTGGTGAAGAGAACACATAGAGCCTGGACCAGAAGCAAGGCATGGGCTATAACCTGCCAAAGCCAGTCCATAGTAATTAACAACCAAGCCATGGCTCCGACACTAGAGGATCTGTAGCCTACCAAAACAGCACCAAAAGGTAAGTCCCAAATGTTAAGATGAATGAGGCTATGAGGAAGATTTCATGTTCAAGTCATAACACAAATCATTGCTTTTTCTGAAATTATACCCAGCAACATAAAAGTGACTTACAGAGCTTGGGCATAGTTTAGTTTCTACAGTGCTAGCATCCAAGCAACTCTGAGCTTGATTCCTCAGCACTGTATGAATTGAGCATTGTGGTGCACACCTGTAATTCCAGTCCTCTGTAAGAGGATCATAAAATCAAGGACGTGCTTGGTTATATCATGCACAGATTTATGGCCATCCTGGGATACTAAGACCCTATCTTAAACATGAAAAACATAGGCTAGTGTACTTATATATAAATACAGTAATGAGAAATTCCAAGTCAAAGATTAGAAAGAAAGCTTCAAATATTAGTTTGTATAGTCCTTGAGACCAAAATTGAGTTGGAAAAGCATAATTAATGATGCAAATGCAATAGTAGAAACAACATACTACATAAGATAACAAACTAAATTCAAGGAGAAACAAAAAGTTCAGTTAATACAGAAATACACATAAACGAGAAAGCCCAAATCTGCAATTACTTAGAATGAGCTTTGGAATTATAATAAGTGAGCTTAATCGGTTGTTATCCCTAAAACACTCCAAATGACAATCTCCATACACATATTTCAATTCTAATATTCAAATATTAAATAGGGAAAAGTATACAGTTACTCAGCATATAGCTCAATAGCTTCACAAAGCAAGTTATGTTCCCAGGCAAAACAATCAGGAAATCTGGGATACTATTTAAAGGCCAAATCTATGGACAATAGGAACAGAGGACAGAGAAGAAACTGAGTTCAAAGGCACAGAAAATATTTTCAACAAAATCATAGAAGTTATCTCTACCACAATGAAAGAGGTAATCAACTTATGAGAAGCAAACACAAAACAGACAAGACCAGAAAAGAAACTACCTATGTCACATAATGATCAAAACACTAAACATACAGAAGACGGAATGTTCAAAGTTGTAAGTGGCATCAAACGAAACTGATAAGAAAGCTACTAGCCATAGAACTGCAGAGGTTAGGTATAGAGTAAGGATAAATCTTCCTTTCAAGGGAAAATAGAATAAATCATTATGGGTAGACAAGGAGGAGGAGGATCAAGCTGGGGAAGGGGGTTGGGGAAGGGAGGGCATTCAGGAATGA
>OU015758.1:35994788-36050947 GCA_907169655.1 Acomys percivali
ATATATATATATATAGAGAGAGAGAGAGAGAGAGAGAGAGAGAGAGAGAGTTTCTCTGGCAGCTAAGAAAAACCAATTTTTAAATCAAATTTGCATGTAATTTAGAAATCAAAAGGGCAAACTACAACCAAATTATAACATGTTAAAATGGTGACTAATCATTCTAAAGCTCATTTCTTTTTCTCTTGATCTTCATTTAAAAATGTAAACATAGGTTTTCCTTGAAAGTAATGAGTGACAAGAAATGGACAAAGAAGGGGAGGCCACAATATGGCCTGCTAAGCTTTCATAAGATGATGGCAGGGCCAAAGAGATGACACAGCGGGTAAAGATCTTACCATCATGTAACTGGTGTGGCAATGCCCATGGATGTACATGAACGCATATGTGCAATTAATTTCTCTCTTCCCCCACTCTAAATTCTTTGCTTAAGAATGATGTGAGAGTATCTGTACTCTGTATACTGTTATTGCTAATTTTTCCTTTCACTACAGAAGGAAGCACACTCCTGGCATAATTCGTGCTTATTTAATTAGTTCAGCAATACAGTCAATCAGACAGAAAGAACTATCACAGAACAGTTAATCACATCTACCTAAGAAACAACGACCACAAATCCTTGAGGTAGCTGGATTTTAGAACTCAACGTAGCTTTTCCCTCCCATCTCTGTCATGACAGGGCCAGAAAGTAGTGATGTACCTGCCACCATAACACACATAGGTCTTCCTTCTGACAGAAGATGAAGTCTTAAAGGAACAAGCTGTCCTTAACACTTCTTTCCTGGCATTCAAACTGTTATCATCTTGTTTTGTTAGGGGCACAGGGACTGCTGTGGCCTCATATACTGTGTAAGAGCTCAGTAATGTGCTGAGCTTTAATCTTTAGGGGAAATTTTACCTCACCTTTTTATGGTCTGTTATTTATATATATACACACACATATATTCATTAGTCATTTAAAATTTTTCCTTCAATGTTTACTTTTGTTATCTGAAACTTGCAACTTCGGCTTCAACTTGTAGTTTAATAGTCCCACAATCGATTAGAGGGGTGGGGGTGGGGAAGGCTTTAATTGTTTTAAAATTTTAATAGGTCAACTTCAATGGCCTAATTCTCTTGCGAAGTGAGAAAATAAGTATTTAAAGATGTTTATTTAATATATATTTTATATAAAATATGAAATATATTTTTTCAGTTGTGGTTTTAATGGTCTCTACTAGTTGGTTTTTAAAAAGTTTCCTTGGGCTGGAGAGATGGCTCAGAGGTTAAGAGCACTGCCTGCTCTTCCAAAGGTCCTGAGTTCAATTCCCAGAAACCACATGGTGGCTCACAACCATCTATAATGAGATCTGGTGCCCTCTTCTGGTGTACAGAAATATATGCAGGCAGAACACTGTGTACCTATATGTAAAGCTTTTTTTTTTTTAAAGTTTCCTTGATGAGGGATGAGAATAAAGGTAAATATTTAGAAAGTAGTGAGGTTTTATGTTGATTTAGTCAGAGGTAGTTGGAAGTTCTCCTCAATGATCCATGATGTTACTTAGCCTTGGGAAGTTGGCTAGGTGTCTAGTACCAAGCATGGCCTCCCTGTCTTTTTCAGCAGGTCCTGAGTCCCAATAAAAAAGCTGTTGGTTACTGCCAAAGTACATTTGTCACTAACGCACCATTAAGATTACCGTGCTTGCTGTTTTGTTGTTGTTGTTGTTTTGTGTGTGTGATTTATAGGTGTACAGGCTAGGCGCTTCTGTCCTTTGGAAGCTTGCAAAGATCATTTTGAAGAGTTAGTCCTCAGGGACAAGGAATTCAGTTCAGGTCTAGCTCAGGGACCTCTCGGCCCTGTTTCTGAAGTGCAAAGTGTCTTTGGCAATAGGGATTTACCTTCAATAACATTGCCCAACAACTCAAAAGAGATATATCACACCTGCTGTGGGGTTTTGGCTCTTGCAGAAAGCATTATCAGCCCAAATTGGAAAATTTCACTCAAAGTATATATGAATATTTATACATTAACTTATAAACATTATAAGTATTATAAGTAGAGAGTTTATAGTATACTTCCTTATGACTTTATCAGACACCCTTGTTGTTATTTTCATCACTTTTATTACTTCTGTACCTCCCTCCCTTTCCCGTATCTAACTAGAGCTCTCACCCTGATTTTTTAATTTCCTCTTCATAGTCCGTGTAATATAGAAGAGTTGGAATATAGAAGAGTAAAGCCAAGTCACAACTGATACATGCACAACACAGCTCCTACACCTAAGACTTAGGGATCACTACAGAAGAGGGAGTGGAAGATTTGTAAGAGCCAAAGGAAGAGGAAGTTTACTGTGAGATTTTATCTCTTAGAAATGTCAGATTCTACACCTATGAAGTCTCACCACCGTGGCTGCCCAAACATGACTTGCACAACATGATACCTAAACGCATGCTAGTGTAGAAAGGGGGAAGCTCAGAAGGTCTCACTTCTAGATGAAGAACTAGAGGCAACTAAGGAATGCTGAGCGTGGGAAAATAGTCTTCTCTGGGTAAAAGCACACCAGTGGTTATCTAATGTCATTCTTGAGTTTTCTTTTTTTTTATTTTTTATTGATTTATTCTTGTTACATCTCAATGGTTATCCCATCCCTTGTATCCTCCCATTCTCCCCTCCCTCCCATTTTCCCCTTATTCCCCTCCCCAATGACTGTTCCTGAGGGGGATTTTCTCCCCCTGTATATGCTCATAGGGTATCAAGTCTCTTCTCAGTGACCTGCTGTCCTTCCTCTGAGTGCCACCAGGTCTCCCCTTCCAGGGGACATGGTCAAATATAAGGCACCAGAGTACGTGTGAAAGTCATACCCCACTCTCCACTCAACTGTGGAGAATGTTCTGACCATTGGCTAGATCTGGGTAGGGGTTTAAAGTTTACCGCCTGTATTGTCCTTGGCTAGTGCCTTAGTTTGAGTGGGACCCCTGGGCCCAAATCTGCCTATCATAATGTTCTACTTGTAGGTTTCTAGGACCCTCTGGATCCTTCTACTTTGCCATTCTCCCATGCTACTCTCATCTAGAGTCCCAATAGGATGTCCTCCCCTCTGTCCCAGTTTCCTGATAAGTGAAGGCTTTCGTGGGACATGCCCCTTGGGCTAGTATGCAGATATAAGTGAGTATATATTATTTGAGTCTTTCTGTTCTGGGTTAACTCACTCATTATGATCATTTCCAGCTCAATCTATTTGTCCACAAATTTCAGAATTCCTTGTTTTTAACTATCTATCATTTCACACAGATAAAACACACATGTACATACGTATGTTCTTTTTAAAAACCACAGTCTTTCATGATATAAGTACAGGATCGTTTATTCAAACAGTCTTCTGCTGGTAGACTTTGGGTGGTTAGTTCTGTGTTACTCCTAGCTGTTGCCGTGAGCAGCTGTGCACTGTGCACTGCTCTAGTGTAAATCACTACAGGAAGAATAGAGTCACAAGGTAGCATGGATATTAAATTTAGGGAAACAATAAACTTCCATGTAGAAATATTACTTCAGCTTAGATTCACACCAAAATTGAGGTTTAGCATTATCAATTTATCACCCAAAATCTTGTTATCTAATAATCTGATGTTTAAAAAAATACTATTACTTAATACTAACTATAGTTACCTTCTATAATCCTATTAAAAGCTCTATGGCCATGTTTGTTTTATAATTTTTAAAACTCAAAACATTAGACTATTTAGTGAGGGTAGTATATCATTGCCAAAAAGCTACTGTAGACAGACATCTATAGTAATTCCATAAACACTTGTATAATAAAATTCTAATCAGGTTCAGGTAGCCTATATGTTTTATAAATGTTTTTGTCCAAAAGAGGGAGACATCAAATTGAAATAAGAATTGATCTAAAAATCAATAGCTACAATAGAAAATTTCTAGCTTAAAAAAGGTGAAACAAATATTTCACAAACACCTCTAACTCGACTTGCCAAGGATGTATTTCATGTCAGAGTCAAGTAGCAATTGTGTTTCCTTTAATGTGACCCTATTATGATAGAAACTTTTAAGAGAAAATTCCAAATTGTTCTAGTGTGACTATTGCTACAGGACGAAATCATCCACTGAAGTTCATAAAAGATTTGCTGAAAAATATTAACATCATCTGCTCAAAACTATACAAATCATAAAGTAATTGCCTGTAACTGGAACAATCACAAAGTTAACACAAGCTCCCTTCCGAAATCACAAAATGATCTTCAACTGATAACTGGTAGTCAAGAAAAAAATAGCTTTCTCCACAGCAACTAAATGGATATACTAACCACACTTAAGGGCAGCAGAGAGCCAACATAAAATGAACTGAATGGCATTTTTGCTTTTGACACACACTGATTTGTTTGGGCTCACCCCCGCCGCCACCCCTTACTGGCTTTCTATATATGATAGCTTCCCGTTTTGTGTTTTTTATGGGCTTTGTTTGTCTGGGTGTGTGTTTCTTGCACTTCTAAAAAATTATGGTTTGTTTTTTTAATTTCCCTATTTATTTTTTAAAGATGAAAAAATAAAAGGTATGGAGTTGGGTGGGTGGGAAGGTAGGGAGGAGTTGAGGGGAAACCATGGTCACAATATAGTTTATGAAAAAAGTATTTTTCAACAAAAAAGTACTTTATAAATGCTTTGGCCAGAAATCATAGTTAAAATACAGTAAGGGGAGGAGGGTTAGTATTCATCTATAAGACAAAGCAAAAAGGAGAGAGTAGACAATATGACTGCGAATAAATCGGTGAAGACGTAATGGAGCAGTAACTGCCAGCTTGGTCATACATTAGAAATTCAAAGGTAGCTACCTGCCCCAGTAGACAGTACATAAGAAGTGAGAAGTATCTCACCGACTCACAGAAACCCAAGACAACTAAGAAATTGAGTGGCACTTACCTTGGAAAGTAAAGGTAGGCCCAACTAAAAAATTTTGAATGGCATTATTACAGCTCCACCAAAATCAAAACCCCCTCTGTGGCCAGAAGTACAAAAAATAAGAGGTTTGTCCCTCCACAGCTCAATACAAAGGTAGTCCGCCATTATCAGCCATGAGCACACAGAAAATAAAGAGAAGGAAACAGAGCTGAAATCAGATAACTAAGCAAAAATATCTTCATAACAAATAAAAAAGCTTCCATTCCAAAATGTGACAAAAAACCAAAACCAAATACAAATTCTAGAGAACAGTTAAGGGTAAAGTAAGCGCTGTTCCAGAACCCTGAGGGCAGGGCACTGAAAACAATAGAGGTGTCTCCTACAAGCGCACAGAGAGAACCAGAAAGGATGGCTGCAGTGGTTCACTGTTTAGAGTGTGGAAAAGGAAGTCTGTAGGTTGGACAGGGACACCACAGTATTTTTATAAGTGACTTGAGCATGTCTATAGTTTGATAATAGAAGGAGATACTATTTGTGGTCTCGGTGTCCAACCAGCATACATCCTGCCTATCATAAGACTTCTCGTTCAATCCATTTGTCCACAAATTTTGGAAATTCCTTGTTTTTAATAGCTGAGTAGTATTCCATAGTGTAAATATACCACAGTTTCTTTATCCATTCTTCTACTGAGGGACACGTAGGTTGTTTCCATGTTCTGGCTATTATGAATAAGGCAGCTATGAACATGGTTGAGCATATGTCCCTGTTGTGTGGTAGTGCATCTTCTGGGTATATTCCAAGGAGTGGAATAGCTGGGTCTTGAGGAAGCCCTATTCCCATTTTTCTGAGAAAGCGCCAGATAGATTTCCAAAGTGGTTGTACTAGTTTGCATTCCCACCAGCAATGAAGGTGTGTTCCTCTCTCTCCACACCCTCGCCAGCATGTGGTGTCAGTTGAGTTATTGATCTTAGCCATTCTGATGGGTGTAAGATGGAATCTCAGTGTCGTTTTGATTTGCATTTCTCTGATGACTAAGGAGGTCGAGCATTTCTTTAAGTGTTTCCGAAATTTGTGGACAAATGGATTGAACTAGAAATTATCATAATGAGTGAGTTCACCCAGAAGCAAAAAGAGTCAAATGGTATATACTCACTTATATCGAGACACTAGGCCAAGGGGTACGCCCCCATGAAAAACTTTACCTACCAAGAAAGTGGGTCAGAGGGGAGAAAATCCTATTGAGACTTTAGGTGTGAGAAGCCTGGGAGAATGAGGAAATAGAAGGATCCAGAGGGTCCTGGAAAACTACAGGCGGGTCTGGGCCCTGGGGTCTTCCTCAAACTATGGCACCAGCCAAGGAAAATATAGGCAGTAAACTTCGAACCCCTACCCAGTCTAGCCGATGGACAGGACATTCTCCACCATAAGTGGAGAAGGAGATCTGACTTTCACACAAACTCTGGTGCCCCATATCGGACCATGTCCCTTGGATGGGGAGGCCTGGTGGCACTCAGAGGAAAGATAATAAGTCACCAAGAAGAGACTTGATACCCTAGGAGCATATACAGGGGGAGGAGGTCCCCCTCAGTCACAGACATAGGGGAAGGGAGTAGAGGGGGAAGCGGGAGGGAGGAAAGAAAGGGAGGATACAAGGGATGGGCTAACAATTGAGATGTAATTTGAATAAATTAATAAAAAAAAAAAAGGAAAAAAAATAAGACTTCTCAGGTCCAATCAGACCTTCTGATGAAAAAGCAGAGGGTTGCAACAAAGAAACAAGTTTTAACAAGATTCTAAAACATTATTTTTTAATTATTTTTTTTTTTACTTTACATATCAATAAAAGTCTCCTAAAGCTGGGATTCTCAACCTGTGGGCATGGCTGACCCTTTCACGGTGTTCATCTAAGACAATTGGAAAACATTTCCATTATAACAGAATCAAAATTACAGGTATGAAGTAGCAATGAAAATAATATTATGCTTGGGGAGGGGGTCACCACAACATAAGGAACTATATTACAGGGTCATAGCATTAGAGAGGTTGAAAACCAGTGCCTGAAAATGTTTCCCAAAAAATATATTATTTGTTTGGTATTGGTGATTTTCTGAAACGAGGCCTACTCCTCAGTTCGGGCTAGTCTTGAACTCATATTTCCCCATCTCAACCTCTGGAGAGCCCTGCACCCAGCTCATCGCAAAACCTACCACAGTGCAAAGCTGGGACAAGGAGGAAGTCGGTGGGGTGTGTCCTTAAACTGCACACACTTGTCTTAAATCTATTAGTATTGAAATAATTTAAGTGTCATGTACTTTACTTGCCTCCTTTACAAATACATACAGAAATGCCTAAAAGTGGGGGTGGGTGGGTTCCAAGAACAGCAAATTTAGTAATTCAAATTATACAGATGCTGAATTACAGATGTGAGGATACATGATGAACGTTCTTACCTGAGCTCTGTGGTATGCAATGAACGCTATCACTACAGCCACCACCCCGGAAACCTCAGAAGCACTTACAGGAAGGTATTTGATAGGCACCACTCCTCACTAGTGAAATCATAATGTATGCTTTATGATCAAGTTCTAAATGCAAGGGATAGAACACCTATCACTTTATGATCATGTTCTATGTAATCCAGAAAATTCTGGAGAAATTTTAAGTTACAAACCACATACCCCCACATTACCCACAGTGAAGCAAACATAATTGTTTTTCTTTCTTTTTTGCTTTCTTCTTCTTTTTTAATTTTAAAGGGTTTTTTTGTTGTTGTTGTTGCTTTGTTTGTTTTTTTTATTTTTTGATACAAGGTTTCTCTGTGCAGCTCTGGCAGTTCTGGAACTTGCTCTGTAAACCAGGCTGGCCTCTAAGTCAGAGATCAACCTGCTTCTGCCTCCCAAATGCTGGGATTAAAGCCATGCATGCATTATTACCTAGCTCATAATATTTTTTTCATAAAATTGCTTCCCCTTCAAGAGGGTTACAACATGTAGATATATGGACATAATTTAGAAATTCCAATCATATATTAATAATCTGGTGAGAATTTACAATGCATAGAGATGATAGTGGCTTTCATGTAAACTATTAAAATTGACTCCCACAACAAGATGAAAAATCCTAATAATGACAGCTAACCTTTACTACACTATGAAAACCTTTCTTAATGTGAAACTTCAGAAATAACAATAAAAACAAAAACACAGAACTACCATGTTAAAAAGCTAAGAATGCGGCTGCACCTCCTCCTAATGGGTCTTCCTCTGCCTGTTCCCCTAAAATGCCATACATCCCTACTTACCCCAGAGCCATAGCTGTAACACGTGAAACCACATAGTAAAAAAAAAAATCAATCTGTATTTGAGAGTAACATATATATTTAGAAATTCATGATGAGATTCACACACTAGATCTCACATTTAAAAGATAGAGAGAATGTAACTAGCTACAACTAGAAGGTAGCCATGCCATGTACTCAGAAATCGGTTGCTTCTTTTCAAAGACTCATGACTTAGTATGGCTGAGAAAAGCAGAGAAACCAAAGCAGAATATTGTTAGACTCAAAACATCATTTCCACGTAAGAAGGAAAATTATTATTCTAATGTTATTTAAGAAACTGCAGCCCCTGTTAAGCAAATCAATAGTGTATTCATACAAAGACATTTGACAGTTTCCTACATCCACTTTTACCTCAAAAAGCATATCAACAAATGTTCTAGAACAGATCAAGAAGGCAATCTGCAGCAGGGGCAATAAAATTACAAGAAGCACTTCACCAAGTACTCACTCACTGGAAGCTCCTAATTTCTTTACTATTATTCTCAAATATTTATTGAATTGTGCATAATTTGCAAAAATGTTCTCTCTAAAACATATACATACATTGATATACTCACGAGTCAAAGCATTGGAGAGATAGTTCACTATCTTAAACACTAACTCCTGTGTAACTTTAGTTTGAACATCAACTTATTAACTGGATACTTAATTGCTCTAATTTCTGAACTGAATAATAAGTTACTACAGTTTTTTCTAAAATCACAATTAGAGTTAGCAAGTAAACAAAAGTTAGATGTTTCCTGGCTTTCCACAGATGAGACAAGTGGACAGTTAACTTTAGAAACTCAATACATAGCATAGAGAGGATTTGTAAAATCTACTAAAAAAAGTATTCTCTAGGATTTGGCTTAAATGTTAACATTATACCAAGGGCAACAGAATACTGAACACATTCAAATATTTATTTTTCTATTTTGTAACTGTGTATTCACGATCACATCTCCATATTAATTATAAAATATAGTGTCATTTTTAGAAATAAAATGGACACATGTCTATTTCTAAATATGTTTTCTACCTTAACTGTTTTATACAAGATGACACTTTTTCTGAGGAAGATTTTTAGTTATATATACACAAAACTCATACTTTGTAAAAACTGGCTGTTTAGTGCATAAATTAAAAAGATTTAAAACAACAGCTGAACATTACAACAACATGGTTAAAAATATTACAACCTTATGTTTGTCTTAAGTTTAAAACATTTTATCTGTGGGCTTCAAAATACTTTTGAAAAGGCAGACACATTTTCCGTGTGGTATTTTCCCTCAGTCAGCAGATTAGGTAGCCTCAGCACGTCCGTTTATTTCTATACTCACTAAAGGAGGAAGGCCAAGGTTTGCAGTGCAATCATATTTTGATTTGTTTTGTTGTCAGAAGTATTTTCATTGTTGAGAAATATATGATATAATAGTTAAACTCAATCCATATTGTTAAGCAAAGAAAAAATTAAGAAATATTCATTTCAAAGCCATTGAAACCCTCATGTGATCAGAATCACTATATTATCCCTCAATACTGAAATATAATAATCATCATGTAAGTAAGGTAGGTAATGACTTAATAATGAGATTATGCTATGAATATACTCTGGAAAAGACATAATAAAATTATAATGTGCAATAAAACAGAACTATAAGATGCCCCCCAAAACAAAGGAAATGTCACTTACATCCACAGCTCTCTTAATAAAAGGTATCTGTGTGCCACTGTCCAGATCTTCATTAATAATAAGCCTTCTAGCCCACTGACCTGCCCTGACAACACCACTACCATGAATTAAAACCATCAGTTTCTGTGGATTTGTCAAAGCATCCTCACTCATAAAGATAAAACTCTTTGGTTCACTTTCAGTGGCATCTACCTGTAATCAAAAAAAAATAAATAATAAATAAAATGTTTTTTGATCAAGCATACACACAATGAGAAAACAACTAATGGCTACTACAAATTATTAAATGGTTATTATAGAATTATTTCTTTTTAAAAAAAACTTTAAAATAAAGGTAACATAGTAAGATCTAGCAATTACATAATAGGTGAACAAGCAACAGAAGACAGTAATTTAAATATAAAAGTACATAAAAACAATAATTAAAATATATATTCATACATTGTTATTGTATAATTAGTATTATATTACCATCTTAAATTAAAAAATATGATTTTTCTCTTTTCTCTCTCTGTCTTTTTTTGTTCCCTTCAGACCAGTAACATACCCACAAGGTAACAAGGCTTACTGGGTGTGCATAATGTACAAAAGACTGAGTACCAACCATCATACTTACGAACCAGAAATGGGTCAGAATAACTAATGTTTAAAAGCTTCCTGTGGTCCAGAAAGTATCTGACTGTTTTTATCACTCATATTTACTCACAATCCCGCAGAGATAGCACACTCTAACAATCATCAATAAATAAAGAAATTACATTTGGATAGATTTAAGTTATAGGTTTACACTGCATGTGGTCTATGATTCTATAACTGAAGCAGATTGTGCCTATACTAGAAAATAGAAAACCCAAACTGGAATATATAGCTATGTAAATATCTTAGCCAGAACACCATAAACTATGCGGGGGGTGGGGGGGGAGAAAAGAAAAAGGAAAGAAATGAAGCTTTCTAAACTTCCAAACCTAAGCTGCTGCATGTAAGAGGCCTTTGAAAATGTATTCACAAGTTCAACACAGACAGATACAACAATAACCTGAACATTCTAACAACGTATTTAAGCATCAGTTATTTATAGATTACTTATCGATTACTGTGTGGTTAATACACATATAAATGTGTAGTAATTTTGAATATGTATAACTTCAATTTCAAAGATAGAAGAGATAATAATGAAGGCCAATTACCTATGCACAGCAAGCTCTGTGGTACATCACTAATGGCCAGTACTCAGAATGGAAGCCTTAGACAATCAGGTTAATGCCAGAACTGAAAGCTAATAATGTGTCTTCCACCACAACCACACACATAAAGATCAGTCTACATGCTGCGTACTGCACCGGCTCTTGACTCAAGCAACAACATATGTTCATACAACAGCATACACACAACTACACAAACATGCTCTAGAATTTAATCTAAATTTTTTAATTCTAAATTTTCCCACTCATTCACAATACACAGGAATAGAAAAATAAACCTACTTTTAAAACAACATTGGTCTCAGTAGCTGAGGCTGCTATTTGTGTAAACAGGGCACAACCAGCAACTGGTTCCATATGAACAGAATGGCTAAAGCTTGAAAACAGCTACTATTTTTCAGTGACACCTTCCTTGCCTACAGTTAACACCTCAAACATCTCCCCATGAATTGCTAGTCCCTCTCACTGTCTTATTCTCCTTCCTAACACACATGGCAACCCAACACAGGGTATTCATTTATAACTAGAGATAGACAGATGGATTGTGACAGACGTACATGCATGTGCACGCCTGTGTAAGTGGTTACGTGTGTAGGTGTGTGTGTATTCAATCATCTTCTGCTCTATCCACTACAATATAGTCTAAGACAAAATAATGTTTTATAATTTATATTCAGCAATATCTCATTCTAGAAAAGAACCTAGCATCTATTAGGTACTCAGTAAATCAAGAGCAAACCTTTGAAATATGGAATCATACTATTGGCAATGATGTCCTTTAGATACAATGAATTTAAATAATTTAGAGCATTAATATCTAGAATACACAAAATATTAATAACAAATAATCAGATTCTAAAACGGGCTATAGACTGAAATAAAAAGTTCTCAAAAGAAGACATAAAAATAATTATTTTTTAATTGTGTTAAACATCAATAGCTATTAGGGACATGGATATTAAAAACTACTATCTATTCCATCTCATGTCAGTCAGAATGGTGATTATTAAGAAAGCAAATGATGGGCTGGAGAGATGGCTAAGAGGTTAAGCGCACTGCCTGCTCTTCCAAAGGTCATGAGTTAAATTCCCAGCAACCACATGAGGGCTCAAAACCATCTATAATGGATCCAGCACACTCTTCTGTCATGGAGGCATTACATGTAGGCAGAACACTGTATACATAATAAATAAAACAATATTTTTTAAAGCAAATGACAACAAATACTCTGCGTGCATTTGTGCATTCATGTGTGTGTACGTGCATGCATGTGCATGTGTATGTATGGATAAAGGATAACCCAGGCATAGAAAGACCAATATCACATGTTCTCTCTCATGTGGGAATCCTAGCTTTCAATTTTTAGAGTTATGTGTTTAACTTGGAGTACTTGTAAAAGCAAGAAAACAAGAATGGAGTCACTAGGCTAGGTGACTCTTCAAGGGAGGAGTGGATTATAAAACATAAGGAATATAAAAGTAGAGGGAGAATCCCAGGGGTAGAAATATTTAAGCAAGGGTGGGCTGGAAGACTCAGGAGATGATGGGGTAGTGGGAACGATTAAACAAAGTGAAAAGTATATGAAAACCCATACAGAAGTTTTAATTGGTGTATAAAAACTTATAAGATTTTTTAAAAACTGCAAGGGAGATGCTATGCATGACTAGATAATGCTGGTCACAAAACCCCAAGGTTACTAAACAAAATTTCCAGTGCCAGATATAAAATATCTCCTTGTAAATTATTGGTCAGGGAAGCCCTCAGAAACCCTGAAAACAATATATAGGTCTGCCATTTATTCCTTTTAATTACCAACTAAACCAGTTAATAATTCCCTACTGCTGAAGACATGACACAACATTCGTTACAAAATATAGGCCAGTCAAGGAAGAACTGAGTTAGAAGCTTCTTCCCTGCTGGCTAGCTTTCAGAATCTGAAAGGCACCATGCTAGCTCCTGGGTATGAAATGGCATCAACCATCTTAATCACATATGAGCCCTATGAATTGCTAACCTTGCTAGGCAAGATGTGCCTACTGGTGCAACAGTGGCACCACTGTTATTGGAATAACCAGCCAGTCTATGCTTGGATTTAGAGTCTCCTTCACCCTTAATCAGAGAAGCTTCTCTTTGCAATGAATGGCAGTGCATGCATAAACTCATAGCTGTCCTGGGTTTGAGAAGTAGTGGCAGCTGACTGCTGTCCGAAATGCAGCATTTGCACTGCTCTAGCTACGTTTCAGAGAACATTGCAGAAGAGGAAATGGAAGAAATGTAAAAGCCAAAAGATAGAAAAAAAAAAAAAAGGCTATCTTCCAGGAATGACACAGCCATCACAATCAGAATCCCACAACAGCTAAGGTTCTCCTCTGAGCCTACACAAGTTTGGCCATGTCAGTCAATCATGTGTCTGGGGCTGGAGGCTCATGGGGCCCTATCCCTACCTATACACCTATTTAGTACTGGTAGATTATAGAGAGAGGCAGCCACTGTTTTCAGTTGTGTTCCGACAGGTAATGTTCACAAAGAAGTCTTTTTTATTAGATCAAGTTCCCAAACAGTACAAATGTTCTGTTTGTCTGAGCTAGGGTCATGTGTAGCTAGGCTGGCCTCAAGCTTATCATAAAATACACGACAAAACTGAACTCTTAATCCCCTGGCTCCAATATGGTATGCATGGGTAACACAGCCAACATTTTAAGCAATGGAAAATTATTCCTTGGAATTCAAGAAAAATCTCTCTAAAACGAGGATAATTATTTTCCAAAAAGAAAAAAAATACTATAATGCTACTTGAGAATTTTTATGAGACTAAAGATGAAGGGAGACATGAATATACTTTAATTGAGCAATTGTAAAATCTGACTGAAAAATATGTGAAATTCAGAGTATACAAGGAAAGACAGCAATGAAGACCAGCAATGCATATGGAAATATTAATGATGAAATGGGAAGAATGACATGGGTACAATTCACTGGGTAGTACTGACCACAGTGAAACAGAAAACTGACTCTGAATATGATAAATACAATTTGCTCTGTGTAAGTTAAGGCTAGATTTATACAGCAAAATATCTATATGGGTAAAATAGTTTCTCCTCACTACCTCAAAAAAGTTTGGAAATAATAAACAAGGCCATTTATCTGCAAACACTACCAAGCAGTTGAGCTAAGCCTTTTAAAAAGATAGCACAAAGGCCATACTAAAACAATTCAATTTCCATCCTCAGATCAAATGAGGCAACACAAAATAATTTTTAGCACTTAGCAGTTCATTGTGGAATACTTGTGAGTCTACAAATAGTAATGTTTCTCTTAGATAAGATGTATGTAATGAACTAAAATGAAACTTTACAGAGACATCATTAATCTACTTCACAGCTCTAACATGTTCCATGCACAGAAAATGCTGTGGTTGAGAACATTCTGTGCTTATTTCCCTGTGACTGTGCAGAACATGAACATGACTGTGACACTGACACGTTTCCCAAAATGCTGCCACATTAAAAAATAGGGGTGGGCCCCTCTACTTAAACTATGTAACTAAAAGTTAGCTTATTAACACAGCTTGGCAATATTCTTTCAGTAGAATTGAGCATTCTCTTAAACACTCTCACTGCTAATTTGTACTTAAGAGAACTCAAGAGAAAAGTAATAGTTATTGAAAACTAACTTCCACATTATGTAAGGTAATCATCGATGAAAGAGCATTATTTAAGCTTACAAAGTAAGGGAAAAGTTATTAAGCAAAAACAAACACAGTGTTTATTTCTTGTCTCGTGTAACATGAATCACTCTCTAAACTTATTTAATTTGTACATTATATTTAAAGTGGGAACTATCAAATTTATAAAGCAAAATTCTACTTCTATTTTCAGGTTTTCTATATAAATAATTTTAAAAGCCCTTCAAAAAACACTATCAATATAGCCAATTATGACTTGTGCTCTAAGTTTAGACCTCAAAGACTGTTTCAAGGTTTCCAACAGCCAGAATTTTATAGTGGAAAGGCAAAATATGAATGTTATTAAGAGCCTAAAACTCTTTAAATGTCCTTCTTTAGAAACTGAATAAAGTGATACATGTTTACTTTAAATTCCAGGAAGAACAAATTTATACAGGTTGTTTGCTTTCTTACTTTGAGACAGTGTCTCACTTTGTAGCCTCAGCTGGCCTGAAAATTGATATGAAGACCATGCTGACCTTGAACTCACACAGATCTGCTGGCAACTACCCACTAAGTTCTAGGATAAAAGGCATGTGCCATAACAACCAGCTTCAATATACAGTTTTTACAGAATAAGAAATTCTGTATAATTTTGACTCCCCAAAGGACAATCATACTGATTGCCAAAATGATGTTAAAATTTAGGCTTTTGTACTTTCCTGAAAGAAGCTATGTTTCAAACTAGAGCAAGGTATGACCTATCTGTGGCATGCAACAACATTTTCCTCACTGGTCCATCGCAAGTACTAAGGGTATCTAGAACTTAAAGAGCTGATTTCAATAAGCACTTATTGAACTGAATGAATCAATGAAGGAATAACAGTATCTATTACTAGATTACCTATAGAAGACCAAGAAATAATTTTTACTAGAGCTATGCACTCAAAGATGAGAATCAAAAGGATTAAGATATCTTCAAACTCCTCAATAAAGATATTAAAAATCCTATGTAAACATTCACAAAAATTATCTACATGCAAGGTCTTATGTATTAAGTAAATCAATTTCATTGTCATCTGAACTCAAATCATAAAAAAAAAAAGTTGTCAAGAGCAGCAAAAATCATCTAATTTAGCCAATATTTTACATATAAGATTACTATGTATGTTTTTTAAAGGCTTAGCTTTTCACTATATAAATTAAGTATGCAAACATGCATGCAATAACAATTAGAAAAAAAGGCCATAAATCTAAAAGACAAAAGGGGTTGTGGATATGGGAATATTTGGAAGAAGAAAAGGGAAAGGAGCATTGTTGTAATTAGATTATAAACTCAAAAAAAAAAAAAAAAAAGACAGACATTTTGTTTAGAATTTGAGTCTAAGAATAAACCCTAAACTTTTTAATTCCAAAATTCCAAAAGTATACAAAATTTCCAAGCAGTCTTCTGATTAAAAAAAAGCAATATTAAAAAGAACAGAAATGACTTTTGTAATGTGTAGAGGAAAAAATATTTTATGTAGAAATAAAGAGCTACAGAGACAGCTCGGTGGTAAGAGCAGCACTGGCTCATGTTACAGAGGACTGAGTTCAATCCCCAGCACCCACGCATGGCCACTTACACCTGTCTGTAACTCCGGTTCCAGGGCTCTGATGCCCTACTCTGGCCTGTGTGGGCTCCAGGAATGCACGTGGTGCATGAATACATGTAGCCAATACACTCATTCAAATAAACATTAAATAAAAATTTTTAGAAAGAATACCTGTTTCAAACAATCAAACAATACTTAAAGAGTTAGTGAATGGCTATTTCTTGTAGGATTCTAGGACCCTCTGGATCCTTCTATTTCCCCATTCTCCCTTGCTTCTCTCATTTAGAGTTCCAATAGGAAATCTTTCCCTCTGTCCCCTGGTTTATATGAAACAAAAAATTACGTGAGGTAAGGGAAAAGAAATACCTTTCTGTCATCATCTTAACATGCTGGCCATCAGCACTGGTCCTCTTTTACATTGAGTCTTACTTTGGAGGAATTATTACAGAAGACTTATGATATGTACATGTATTGGATTATTAGTATCAACACAGTAGCACCTTTATTTTTTGATATAGTATAGCTAACTCACAATAAATTTTTCTCCTGAATTGAAAACCACTTTATATTAAATAATTAAATAAATACTTTATTTAGAATAAATGATTTTAAAAACTGGACTTACTGGAATAGTGATTTTTTTCAAATTACAGTCCTTTTCCAGAAGCTCATAAACATATTTTGTAATGATCTAAAGAGAAAAGAAATAAAATATTAAGATCCAATATTATCCACCATCAAAATAGATTTATTTTGATAAATTATTGGAAGTTATTATGTCTTCTCCTTCAAACATTCTGGTGTCACTCAAAGATTCTCATTACACAGTGCAATGCTTTATCTTCTGCTGCTATATAGATGGCTTCTTACATCTGACAAAGGTCTAATATCCAAAATATATAAAGAACTCAAGAAAGTAAACACCACCAAACCAAATAACCCAACTGAGAAATGGGGCTCAGAACTAAACAGAGAATTCTCAACAGAGGAATATCAAATGGCTGAGAAACACTTAAAGAAATGCTCAACATCCTTAGTCATCAGGGAAATGCACATCAAAACACCTCTGATATTCCATCTTACATCCATCAGAATGGCTAAGATCAAAAATTCAAGTGACACCACACACTGGCGAGGATGTGGAGAAACAGGAACACTCCTTCATTGCTGGTGGGAATACAAACTATCTGGTGCTATCTCAGAAAACTGGAAATAAGGCTTCCTCAAGACCTAGCTATTCCCAGATGGTATATACCCAGAATATACCCAGATGATGCTGCAGCACACAACAAGGCTATATGCTCAACCATGTTCACAGCAGCCTTATTCATAATACCCAGAACATGGAAACAGCCTAAGTGTCCCTCAGTAGAAGAATAGATAAAGAAACTGTGGTACATGTATACAATGGAATACTACTCAGCTATTAAAAACAAGGAATTCCCGAAATTTGTGGACAAATGGATTGAACTGGAAATGCTCATAATGAATGAGTTAACCCAGAAGCAGAAAGAGTCAAATGGTATATACTCACTTACATCTGGACACTAGCCCAAGAGGCATGTCCCATGAAAGTCTTCACTTACCAGGAAAGTGGGACAGAGGGGAGGACATCCTATTGAGACTCTAGGTGAGAGAAGCATGGGAGAATGGGGAAATAGAAAGATCCAGAGGGTCCTAGAAACCTACAAGAAGAACATTATGACGGGTGGATCTGGGCCCAGGGGTCTTGCTCAAACTACGGCACTATGTGCAGCTAAGGACAATACGTGCAATAAACTTCGAACTCCTACCCAGATCTACCCAATGGACAGGACATTCTCCACAGTTGAGTGGAAAGTGGGGTCTGACTTTCATGCGAACTCTCATGCCCCATATCTGACCACATCCCCTGAATGGGGAGACCTGGTGGCACTCAGAGGAAGGATAGCAGGCTACCAAGAAGAGACTTGATACTCTATGAGCATATACAGGGGGAGGAGGTCCCCCTCAGGAACAGTCATAGGAGAGTAGAAGGAAAGCAGGAGAGAAGGAGGAATGAGAGGATACAAGGGATAGGATAACAATTGAGATGTGAAAATAAAAAAACAATTGAGATGTGATATGAATAAATTAATAAAAGATTAAAAAAGAATTTAAAATGAAAATTTTAAAATTCACAGAAAGCACTAAGACTTTCTCTTTTGTAAATAAATATTCTGAATTTTTCCAGTTTTCTAGAAACTGCTTCACTTTTAATTTTTCCAAAAATGTTATATACAATGTAATTTCTTAAAGTATTAGAATCTCAACACCACTTGAAAAAGAAAGAAAAGTATGAAAGAAGTATTATGAGCAGATAAGGAAAATCAATCTGGCCAGGGCAAGTACTGTCAATTCTGTGTTTATGAAAGTCAAGAAACATGGATTCCTCAAAGATGTCCACCCCAAGTCATGAACATCTGTATGTGTAAGGCCATGGGGTTATAGACCTCCACATATGACTGTTGTTAAGGACCGAGAAAAAGATTAGCTAAAATTA
Organism: Acomys percivali; assembly: GCA_907169655.1. NCBI lineage: Eukaryota > Metazoa > Chordata > Mammalia > Rodentia > Muridae > Acomys > Acomys percivali. Next base: position 36,013,677 of record OU015758.1, read on the forward strand.
ATGAGATGGGGCAATTCAAATTATGTATGTCCTTAGAAGTGGAAGTTATAGAAGTATGTGTTATGGAGAGGCTAGGAAGGAAGACTCAACTGGCTTTGCTAGGTTTGCAAGTTAAGAAGATTCATTGACAATGAGGCAGGTTAACTCCTGGTAATACCCAGCCTACCTTAAAAAAAGGATGATGAGCATCAGTGAACCTCCTTATGGAGATGGCTTCATATGAGGCCAACAAGCCACTGGGGAAAATGACCTTGTTTCTACCACAGACCAATATACCTAAAAATGGGCAAGCTTGGATGCAGGCAGAGTTGACAGCCAAACTCTGCCAAGACAGGGTAAGCAAGTCCTAAAAAGTTGTTCCTCACAAATATGTCTGTCAGATATATTGGGCCAAAAGGCTGAAGATGATGTTCCAATGCCATAGAGAGTTTTAAGTGACTATTCAGGCAGCAAACTGTCTCTGTCATCTTCTCATTTGGGAAGCTGCTAACCTGTACTTCCTGTTTACTCAGATACTTAATTTTATTCCTTCTCAAGTCTCTGATGGGGTTGAAGACCAGATAGTTTAGTTTTACAATTAATCTTCATTATTTAGGGGTTAAAATGTTTTTAGGTCTAGATAGATGTTTTAAGTTGATATAGATGAGATATATTAGATATTGATTTACATTCAGAATTAAATGCACCAAGATAGGAAAGATGTTTTCTTCAAGGTGGCCAAATACAAATAGCCAAAACACTATGAATGTAACATTTATATAATTCCTGATTGTTTCATGGTTCTTCTTGCTGTAGGTTTATTGCATATATGTATAATAATATAAATGTATACGTAAAAAAGAAAAAAATAGTAAAACATTAAAAATTTTAAAAAATTAAAGGAAAAAGTAGAAAACAGGGAGGAAAAGAAGAAGAGGAAGAAAAAGCACAGGGCACGAGCTCTGTCCTCTGGAGACCTGTAGTTTGCAGCAAATACAAACATGAGAGGTCAATGCTATGCACACAAGGAACTGAATTCTTCCAACACCACAAATCCAGGGCTTCGAGTCTCTCTTCCAGGCAGAAACTGCATATCAATCCATCCCTTCCTTTTACTCTGTAAGTCTCATACTGATCCATAGAATTACAAGATAATCAACTGTATTGCGTCAAGCCAGAAAACTAACGCTAACTTTTTACAGTAGCAATATGAAACATGATTTATTTGGTAGGCAATAAGCAAAGACAGCACGGCCTAGAACAGGAGCAAATGTTTAACAGGCAGTTTGAATGGTCATTCTAAAAATATTTCTCCTCCCAAAGACATCTTAAGTTACCTGTACAAAAAATATCTAGTTATTATCCTAATAATATCTTTATAATTTAATATGGTAGCTATGCTACTTATAAATTTCACTAGATGACAGTGACAATATACACTCTAAATAATACTAAAAACATGTAATTTAGACACAAAACCATCTATTTTATGTGCATTGGTGTGAGGGCATTAGATGCCTTGAAATTGGAGTTACAGACAGTTGTGAGCTGTCTTGTGGGTGCTGGGAATTGAACCTGGGTCCTTTGAAGAGCAGTGTTCTAAACCACTGAACCAGCCCAACTCTAGCAATCTTTAACATATCATTATAGATAAAAAAAAAAAAAAAAACGACAAAATCAATTAAACTCACATAAATTCATGACTATGCAAAATAACTGAAACATAATTTGAGAAAAATTAAGATTTTTGGAAATTTAGATGTTCTTATCAATCAAACTATAAAATTAGAGACTATTCTTTATTTTCATATTATAATTCAAAATTCTAAATTTGCATGTATTTGGCCTATTGAACAAGTGTCTGCTCTGGACTTTATACATTATCAAACTACATAATAAAACCAGTTATCCACTAAGAATTAAAGAAATACTACCCAGTGATTGCTAATCTTGGTTGTCAACATGACTCCATGTGGAAGCAACTAAAATCCAAGCGCTGGAAAGTCCAATGAGGGATTTATTCATCAGATGAAACAGGAAGACCCTTCTTAAACCTGGTCCATACTCTCTGGAAGCCCACATCAAAAGATGTGGAAGAGGGAAATGTCTTCATGCCTCCTCCCCCTCATTCTTGCTAGTGAGTTTGTATATCCTGTTGCTGTGGTCAATATTAAATACACCTTATTCAAGATTATGACCTAGACTGAAGACCACCAGCTCTCCAGGAATCCTCTATGACTTTCAAACCTGAAGGAGACTGCAGAGACCCAGCATTGTGAACTGAACACCTAATAGAGTCTCTGCTATTTCATTCTTGTGAGATAGGCATTGTTGAACTACCTAGACCATATCCTACAAGGCAGTCTGATAAACCTTCCTTAAACATATTCATTCTATCAGTTCTAGAAAACACCAACACACTACCTAACTTGCCCAGTTTCCTTTGCTCGCCACTTTCTGTCTAGTGAAGAAAAGAACTACAGACTGAAACATCTATGCCTAAGACAGTTTTCTGCTGAGAATACTGTCCTCTACACTAGCTGCCCTCACAGAGGTAGACACATGGCGACTGTTGAAAGAAGGACAGTTTCCTAGCACTCTTCCCTCGGGGCATGGCTGAGTATCATTGTTTAACATACTAGTCTCATATCATTCCCATCTGTTACATTAATCAGTTCCAGAACTCTGAGATTTTGGGAGGCCTTTAACCTTCATGGTATGTTAAGGCCATCTTAAGATGGGAAAGGAGTTTTTCTTCATTCCCATTTTCTCTACATCTTTGTGCAGAGAGCAACTTTTCCCATTTGAAAACATCTATCCTAGTTCCTAGATCAAGGATTTTGAAGGAGATATTAAGGATGCACACACTGCCTTCCAGTTGACATAGAACTGTAGTCTACACTTGTTTATAAGTTAAGACGATTCCTTTGTAAAACGATGAAGGAAGTATTGTGAGAATGACATCAATGTTCAAATATTACTTAGAAATTGTTTAAAGGTGAAAAAAAATAAAGAATGAAGAGATTACACATATTCTAAAGTCATATCTTCTTTCTAATAAGAAGTGGAGCAATCCACTTTCCATCTAGTACGTGACGAGCGGATGTTAGTGTCTTGAGACCTCAGCAGAAAACGAACAGAACAAACTGAAAGCCATGAACTTTCTTTGCTCCAACAGAGCCTGAGGACATAAGACAAACAGCTTCCCTGAGAAGCGGAGATAAAGGTAGGCAGCTGAGGAGAATCAACTTACTGAAGGCAAAGGCCAACAGAAGCCTTCTCTTCTGCTGAGTCAACACCAGGGCAGAAGCACCTCTGAAAGTCTAAGAGCTCAATTATAGAGCCTCTGCAGTTTAAAACTAAGGATGGACTCACACGTGAACATAGCCACGTGAGGATAGCAGACTTGGGTTACGTCCAGAAACACCATAGGACCATACTGTATTCTAGAAGAAAGCCCTCTCTCAAGGCAAGGAAGTAATGGACTTTACATAGTCTCCAACACAAAGGAGATTTATTTGTCCCAGAGGGACAGAGGGCAGGGATAAGGGACAAGCAGGAGAAAGAGGATGAGAAAGAGGGTGGGAGGAAGGGTATTTGTCTTCTTGGTAGAGAGGAGACAGACATGGAAAAGGGCAGTTTATAAAGGTAAAGGGTGAGCCCCAAATTAAATTTGATTTTACTTAAGCATGTTAATTAGATGAGCCAAAGGGGGTTTTGATTGCTGGACTTCAATGCTTAGACAGCTGGCCCTTTGTAGTCAGCCTCATGAGAAAGAAGTGACCATATAAGGAAAGAGACCTTGAGGGCTAACTTTAGAAACGGAAGCTAATGTTTTTCAGCTACCAGAGCCACATGCTCGAGTGGGCTGGTGTCCCTTCAGATAGACTTGATCTCATTGTCGGCCTACTGCTGCTCTGCTGAGGTGTGCTGTGAACCAGCTTTCTTAAGTTTCTGTTTTAAAGTTATCATCATAGCACTGAAAAATAAATAATACAAATGACTACCTCCTAGCTAGATAAATACAAAACCTCACTATGAACCTCCCCACCTCAGTACATCATATTGAACTTTAACACCAAAATTGTCAGGCATACGAAAAGCCAATAACCAACACAAACAAGCACAAGCTCCCCGGCTGTAAGATACAACAACGGTGAAAATTGGCTCAGTCCTGACCTCAGTGCTGCAGTTATCACACTGGGAGTTAGAAACAACAAGCCGTACACTAATAGGCTTGCTGGAAAAGTGAACACCATACAGGAAGGGGTCTACACAAACAAAAGATACACAAACAAAAGAAAATGCAGAACAGCCTTTGCATGGCCCTAGAAAGCTGACTTCCATCAACAATTGAACTTGAAGAAATGTCAATAGAAACTTCTTAATTTCACATTGCCGGGGGTTGGGGGGGGGGGGGGGACAACACAATATCTAGCAATTGTGGACCAAAAGTGAAAGGTGAAGCTTTTTCAAAATGATAATATAAGAAGTATCAAAGAAACCATTGGAAGAAATAATGAGTTGTTACACAGAAATTCACAACGGACAATAGAGCCAGAGAGTACTGAGAAATAGGTTGAACAAATACCAAAAAAGTTGGACCTAGTCTGCTTCAGTGCACCAAACCAAAAGCAAGACTTTGAAAGAAGCCCGAGACGGGTGTGAGGCCATTTCAACTACAAACGCTGAGCAAGAGATAGGAACAAGGTGAAACACAGGACTTAAAAGGGGAAATTATCCAGGAAGAATCCAGAAACCTGAAAAATTATTTTGAAAAAGTGAAAGAAAAAGACGTTTTAAGACAATAATTCATAGAGAAAAAATCTTAATGTCAGAAGTTTGGATCTACATAAACTGTATTTTGAGAAGTAAGATATGAATGTAAAATATTTATTTTTTTTATTCCTATTAGGTGAAACAGGGAAGCATTTGTTAAGATAATAACAATAATGCTGGGGAGGTGACTAAGCAGGTCACAGTACTTCACTCCCAGGGGACACGAGCTTGGTTCCCAGCACCTATGTCTAAAGTAATTCCCACTCTACTGGCACGCGTGCACATGACATGCATTCTCTCTCTCTCTCTCTCTCTCTCTCTCTCTCTCTCTCTCTCTCTCTCTCTCTCAGAAAACAGCAACAATATACTTGCTTAAAGTTTAATCTAATGAAAGATAGCAATGTTCTGAGAGACAAGAGAAACATTACTATCTCCTCAAGTATTAACACAGGTCATGAAAAGATATTTGTGAAAAAAAAATAACAACACTGGATACTAAAACTCCATTTTGTAACTTCTTTTTCAGTTTATTTTGCTTCCTATAAAATATCTACATAGATATAATAAAATGAATCCACATATAGACGAATTATTTTGAGATTGTATCTCCCTGAAATAAGTGGTTTGGCTATTGTGGTGGTTTGAATGAGATAACCCCCATACTCTCAGGCACTGGAACATTTGGCCCAGTTGGTAGGCTATTGGGAGGTGTGGTGTTGTTGAAGAAATGTCTCTAGGGAGACTCAGTCTGAGAGTTTTTCCTCTTCTTCATGCTTACAGTTCACATTCAGCATCCTGCCCAGCTGCCCTGACTGCTGTCTGCTGACACACTTACCCACCATGAGCAACTCTTGTCCCTCTGTAACCATAAGCCCAAACAGACCCTTTCTCCTGTAAGTAGCCTTGGCCATGGCATTTTTATCACACTAACAAGAAAGTAACTAATGCAGCTACCAACACAGTAATGTTCTAATTAGAACATTCTAATTAGAAATTCCTACTTTTTCAGTGTTTTTCCAACTACACAGTAAAAGCAATTTTTAAATAGAGAGCTGGGTGATCAAAGAACTATACCACACAGATAAGGAAAATGAAATCTGATAAAAAACTATTTCTACGTGGAGTGCTTCTAACAGAACCTGCATGCCGTGCTGTGAATGCACTCGTGTCTGCTAAGCTCTGGCTGTGTGTTCATCTGTTCTGTTTGCCATCACTTCTAGTCCTTAAAACAGTGGTTCTCAATCTGTGGGTCCAAAAAACACCTCTCCAAAATGTTTATATTATAATTCTTAACAGTAACAACGTTAGTTATGAATAGCAACAAGAATGACTTTATGGTTGCAGGTTACCATAACCTGTATTAAAGGGTCATGGCAATAGGAAAGTTGAAACCACTGCTTTAGAGGATTTAGATACCAACACTGATACCCTTTACTGCAGTAGCAACACTGAAATCACTTAGCCAATTATAATTCAGAGAGACAACAGTAAAGACTCTAAGAAGGTTTCAAAAGCCCACGCCAAGCCCAGGTAGTTCTTGCTCTGGCTCTTCCCTATTATTAGGATGCATGCTCTCAGCTACTTCTTCACCATCACGTCTGCCTGCTGCCATACTCCTTGCCACAATGGTCCTGGACTCACCCTCTAAACTGTAAACAGACCTCCAATTAAATGCTCTCCTTTTACGTGCTGCCTTGTCTCTTCACAACATTAGAAACATGACTAAGGTACAGTCTGATGTGGGTGCTGAGAGACAAGTCGAAGTCCTTTACAAGACCAAGTATGCACTCTTAACAACCAAACATCTTATCAAGCCCTTGATAAAAGTGTTCAGACTGTAACATATGCAAATAACTATCTTGACTTAATATTGGAGATGGTCTTCCTACATCAACTATTATATTCCAAAAATCTAGAGAAGTAAAATAAGTAAGAATTGCTAGGGAGATGGCTCAGTAGTTAAGAGCTCATACTGCTCCACCAAGAGACCTGAGTTCTATCTGGGTTGGATTCCCAGCACACACACTGGATGACAAGACCTTCAACTGCAGCTCCAAGAACATGTGATTCTTTGGCTTCTGCAGGATCCTGAACTCAGATGTACTCACTCTTACACAGAAATACATATATACAATGAAGAGTAAAAAATTTTAAAAGTATTTATTAATGAAAAAAAATCTGTTATCAGATAGATTACCCCCCTGTTGGTACTAGAGCAGAGAATGCAATGGAAATGATCTGAAGGCTGTGGATGGTATGGAGAACAAGGATCCTTAGATTTTTTTTCTGTGCTGGAACACTATAAGATAGACTCCTCTGTATTCACTTCCTTGCTGCATAGATTGATATGGCCTCAGTGCTGGGTTTATTAAAACAATCTGACATGAAACACCAAAGCCCAGGGTTTTGTTTGTTTGTTTTTGTTTTGTTCTGCTTTTCAGGGTTTTTGTTGTTGTTGTTGTTGTTGTTACTTTCAAGCTACAGAGAAGGAAGTCTCTGTGAGTACAGAGCTCTAATACCTAGTATAACACTATCATCATGTCATGCTCCGTAGTAAAGATTTCCAGTCATTTTCCCCACAATCTTTTCATCTTTCCTTCCCACGCTACTAAAATAAACATTTACAAAGTTTTATCAAATGCATGAAGTTGAGGACTTTTGCTGACTTGATTAGCATACTCAAGGAAATATATTATAGTTCATAGTTATGTAGGGCATACCAACTGTTAAAAGCTTAGTAATATACAGAGAAAGGTATATAAAGACTGTTCAGGAAAATAACAAATCTCCCACAGAATTTTAGCCCTCATAATGAAAGCATTAGTATAGAGAACAGACCAGTGCATGACTTCGGAAGGAAGGTCAGGAACACAAATCGGAAGGAAGGATGACTGGCAACCCTTTCCTATGCTATCTAGAAGTCTTAGGTAACTGGTCACAGAAAGATAGCGTCAGCAACTGTATTACAGAATAACAATAAGTTTCTTTATATTTTTTTCTGTTGTCAAAAAAGATTATTCCTATAGGAGTGCTGGAATTAAAACAATACTATTTTAACCGTTCATCATTTATGTTTCTAGATCAAGAGTTTAAACAACTTTAGAAAACATGACATTCCATCAAGCCTAGCCCTCTCCCTCCCTTCCTCCTGGCCCCACCCTCTGTCCCTCTTCCACCCTCCCCATTCCTCCCTCCGTTATTCCTCAGAAAAGGGGAGGCACCACCCACCAAACCACTCCAGCTTCTCAAGTTGCATCAGGACTGAGCACCTCCTCTACTGGACCTCGTATGGCCAAGAAACACTTAAAGAAATGCTCAACATCCTTAGTCATCGGGAAACGCAAAGTTCTCAGTATCCTCTTTTTGAAAAAAAAAAGAAACTTTCCACAACTAACATCACTAAATACAAGTTATCTGAGAAGTGTGAGAGGCTACAGAAGATGTGAACCTCCATTGAATTCAATTGTGGCTCAGTTAACTGTAACAGGAACAGAGCAGCAAGCCAAATACTCCAGTAACTGGAAGGTAAGTATATGGTGAATACTGAATGTCTTCCCCAACAATCGAACAATCAGCTGAGGGTTCAATTAACTATTCTGTATTTAACAAAATGTTTCAGAAACTTCTGCAATACTACAATAAGCACAGTATTTTCACAAAATAGACTCCTTACACTTCCTAGACCAAAATTTATTTTAAGCTTAGGTTTGGTTATCTAATCTTTGTAAACATGTTCAGAACCTAGTTTTCCATCCTTCAAGATACATCAGCTATAATGCCTGGAAATGTTATTCCTATCTACAAAAAGGAGTTCAGTGTCCTTAAAATACATGAATTCTTAATTCAGGATTTAATGATCTCAATATTCAATTATCCTCTACCTCGGATAACTCCATCTGCAGAAGTAAGCAAAATACAATGTTTTACACTGTAAAACATTTTGAATAAATTTATAGTCAGTGACTTAGAGTACTTTCATTAATGTGTTAAAGTAACTTTAAATATTTGCATGCTCATTTCAAACAAATTAACCTCCAGAATTCTATGTAAACTCAACTTCACAATGCATAGTATCAAAATACTACAAATTTGATCAAAGAATTCACAAATGTCCACAGAGATATTTCAAATAAATTGCTGCAGGAAGAAAGAGGATGCACCCAGATAGCCTCAAATCAAAAAGAGGCTCAAGGACAACTTGTGCATGATTCTGTAAACCTCAGAAAGACAACTGACGGATTCATGAAGAAGAGTGGAACAGTGTAAAGAGAAAGCCTTCTGCCTGTGAAATAACAGCCAAATACGGTGTTTTTACGTTATCTTTAAAATCTTTTTCCTTTAACTTAACAAAATACTCTTAAAACCTAGAGTACTGAAATAGTGATATATGGAAGGATCGGTACAGACCAATTGGCAGATACGTCAAAATGACCTATTATTCATCTCTTTCGGCAATAACAGAATTTAACGTCAATTTTAAGTTCTCTGTATATTAAGTTCTCTTTTATATTTTTAAGATTTATTTCTGTACACACACACAAGCATATATGTGGGGAAGATATTTTTCTGCATGTACATCTGCATACCAGAAGATAGCAACAGACAGTCATGAGATGACAGTAGGTGCTGAAGTTGAACTCAGAACCTCTGAAAAGCTGTGAGTGTGCTTAACCATGGAGCCATCATTCCAGCACTCTATAGATAAATTCTTAACTGTAAAGAGTGAAAGAAGACAGCAAAGATGTACAAACATAGTGTAGCAGTCTTTGTTCTGGCTCATATAAAATATATTTGTAAAATATTTGTATGTAAAAACAAACTATATATACTGAAAATGACATCTTATGCAAAATATATTTTGCATTAAATATATACCTGAATAAAATATTTTTTCAGAGCACAGAAAAACTCAGTACAAAAGGACATTGGCTGTGAAACACATACCAGATGAGCATAAGAGGTTAATTTTAATAATCAAATTCATAATTCATCTAACCTAGGAAATGCCAAGAATAGTTTAAAGAGATATTCCACTGAACATGAACTAATGCACCAGCTGTCAGTGAGCGCCAGGATGACAACACGGTTCTGGAGTGCAATATGCTTATGTTTAATCACATCAATGGACATGTAGGAACCTCACAACAGACTAACTGCCCAGTAACTGGGATACTTTTAAAACTATTACTTGGCTACAATTTCATTCTACTTTTGGAACTGACCCTGAGCCAAGAAAAACAAACAGCATAAAACATATTATTCATTTCTTAGACAGGTACATTTCTGTGCAAAGACAATTTTAAAATATTATGCTTTTGTTTTTGGCACAGAAAAACATCTCAAAGCATTATTCATACTATTCCTCTCCCCTAAAGTTAACATACTTTAATGCCATATGGGTACAAATTTACTTCTGTTCATTTAAACTTGTAATTAAACTTTGTAACATAGAAAACTGCTAAAGTAAAATAATCTCATTCCCCTGAAAGGCATTTTTTTTCTAAAATAACATGGGTGATGTGCCAAATGGCTGGGGTGGTAGCTCATTATACCCTCAGAAAAGAGTCCAAGTTTGAGACTTACCCTGAGCTCCTCAATACCACAGTAAAACCTCAAAGTGAAATCAAGGGTTAGAAAATGCTGGTGAAACACACTTGAGTGAACCTAGTGTGCAGACATGAGTTGTTTGGCCACTTGATAAGCAGTACACTGTTAATGCATTGTATTGTAGCTACACCAGAATACCCACACCACTTAAAGAAAGAAATCTTATGCTTCCCAGAAAATACACAGCACCTCTTTGTTCCCTTCAGTTCAGAGCAAAGTTTGGAAGACTGTACAGAGATCTCTCACATACCCATTGCCCCAAATGCTGGGGCACAGCCTGTATACTATGACTAGGATTGCAAACCTATCCACTAAAATGACCTACTTCTGATTCAATTATCTTTTATTTCAGCAAGGTTTTATAATTTTTCTCATAGAGTTGTTCGTATTTTATTAAACTTACATTGTAGTACTTTATTTTGAAGGTTGTTATGATGGCACTGTGTTTTCAAAACCTATCTGTTAAGTTCTGGTTTATGAAGAGTTATTGATTAAAAAATATTAATCTTGTTTTCTGTAAAACTTCTATAATTGTTATCAATTCCAAGAGAGGTGCATGTAGTGAGCCTATTTTCCTCAGAGAAGGCCATAAAGTTTCAGCTTTACTTCTTTTTTCATGTCCTGCACTGTTATTTGCCTTTCTCTCTCACTGCATTAACTACAACTTCTAACACGATGGTGAAAAAATGGTGATTTTTTAAAAAAGCACCTTCCTTTGCTTCTGAGCTTGGGTGAAAACACATTTTCTCACCTGTGTGATGTCAGCTGTATATTTTTGGGAGATATGCTTTATTAAACTGAGGACATTCCACTCTATCCCCAAATTATCAAGACGTTCTTATCATGAATGTGCTTTAGATTATTTTAGATAATATATTTAATTATACACACACAGAGAGAGAGAGAGAGAGAGAGAGAGAGAGAGAGAGAGAGAGAGAGAGAGAGAGAGAGAGAGAGGCAGGCAGGCAGGCAGGCAGGCAGGCAGGCAGGTAGACAGACAGACAGACAGACAGACAGACAGACAGACAGAGTAAGCTTCAAAAATGGATCTACATGGAAGATTGGAATCATTAGGCTGGGAAATTAAAGCAACTATATGAATAATCATATATATTATATATAATCACATATAAAATATATACTCATATATATAACCACACATAGTCATATTGAGATATTCCACTTAACATGAACCAATGTACTACTCTATATAATCATATTGATTATATTTAATATATGTATATGATTATATATTAGATCATGTTAAGTGGAATATCTCAATATGACTATATGTGTGTGGTTATATGATTATATATTTTATATGTGATTATATATTATATATATATATGATTATTCATATAGTTGCTTTAAATTCTCAGCATAATGCTTCCAGTTCCCCCTGTGGAGTGATTTGTGAAGCTTACTCTTCTATAAAGACAGTAGTAGGAATTGAAACTTTTGATAGCCACCCATGAAAACTACAAGGCATGAGAAAATGCTGTAAAAAGTTCTTTAGAAGACACAGAATGTATCAGGTAAGAAATATTCCCTGATGAGAATTCAGCCCTTTAAACAAGGGCTTACAATGGGCAAGTTTAGTGAGCTTTTTTTTTTCTCAACTATGAAAGATAGAACAAACTTATCTAACAAATATATTTTCTCTGAAAGGCATTTCATAGCCATGTACTTGGGCCCATTAGCTAACACGATAAAAACTATGTAAGAACTAAACATTTAAAACACTTTAAAAAAAGAACAAAATAAGAAAGGCATGTCACAAAATAAATAAATGCATTTACTATACGACCTGGAAGTTATACACATGAGAATTTATTCTAGAGAAATATACATTTATCCAAATATAAGCCGCACAAAAAGTTTTGTAGCAATGTTAATATAGTAGTGTCCAGTTGGAACATTTTCAACTGGCAAATGGTAAAACTATAATGAATCCATACCATGTATTAATGCTCAGTAATAAAAAGAAATAAATATTAATCCATGCGGTCAGCTCAATAAATCTACAAAGAATGGTGTTGGGTAACAGCGGTTAATCTAAGAGATTATATATTTTATAACTTTATATAACATACATGAGACAATAACAGCAATGAGCTGGATGGAGGATCAATGAGGTCACACCTAAAGGGAACAGGAAATAATGGGCCATGATAAAGGAACAAGGTGAGAGAATCGCAGTAATGGCATCAGTCTCTATCTTAACCATGCACGTTTCAATACGATGAACGGGCTATTGCACTATAAATCTGTAAGGTGTAGCTTTAGAGTTAGAAAATGAGGGTCTGTGCTCTACAAAATTCCAACATATTTCATACAACTTTATGAGAATCTACAACTCAAATTAGGAAGCTTAATGAAAATAGTAAAATGTAGTCACAAGCTGACCTACAAAAAGAAGCTATTACTGTTCTCTTGTGGTAATGGTTTTTATTCTCTGACAATTTCTTGGATTTATGTAATATGTTTTGGTCATATCACTCCTTCCTTGTCCACTCCTGTGGAAGCCCTTCTTCTTCCCAACAAGCCTGCTCCTACTATCCTGTCTTTGTGTATCATTAAGCTAACTGAGGCCACATGCATGAACAGGGCACACAGGCCATTTACCAGTGACCATCCCACTGGAGAAGAGACTCCTCCATCCTTGACAACCAATAAAGGCCCCTGGAGAAGTGATGGGGCCTAATGAGCCCTCCCTCCTCAGTGGTGGCATGTGCTTTTTAGTTTATGAGTGTGACAGCCTTGTCATGTTCAGAACGCAGTACTGCTTTCCTCAATCTTTGTTGCCCCATTTCTAGGACCCTGGAGTTTTGGAGGTGGTAATACCAATGTCCTGTTTTGTTATGGTAATTTTTAAGCTATGAATGTGTATTCTTAATTTTACTTCAAACAAGTATTTATTGAAAGAAAAGTGTACTTTTCAATTTTGTTGTATGTTTGTTTGGTGCTGAAGATTGATTCCAGGGTCTTATAATTCAATAGACACTTTTGTCACTGCGCTACATACAACCCCAGCTGGAGGAGCATATATTTTAAAAGATAAAAGAAATAAATTAAAGTGATGAAATAAAATTGAACCTTATTTCTATAAAAAGTTATACCTCAAATCAGAGAAACAAGAAAAATATAGTATTTCATTAATATTTCTAACTCAACAGAAAGTAAAAGAGTTATTAATTTTGTTCTCAAGAAATAGGTAGCACAGATCCAATTCAATTACAGAAATTGGATTCTGGTGGCTGTTGAATCTCTATTCAACCATTTGTCAAATGAATGCCTCTAAAAAAAGAAGTTCTTCTGAACTTGTATTTTTCTTGGACAAAGAAACCAAAGAGAAAACCTATAGATTTTATAATAGTATCAATGTCTTTATTTGAAATATCACAAGGAGTAATACAAGTAATAAAAAAAAGTTCATTCCTCTCCTATTTCTCAAAGTTATGGCCACAATATATGCCACTGGTTTTGAGAATGCTATAAGCAGACATAGATGCATGAGTCTAAAACAAAAAGGTATTATTCACACCACAGCAAGCAACATGAGCACCTTTGGGTCACTGTTTACTGAATGTTGTTTCCACAGAGGCAGGAGGGTGTATTCAAAGTATACTACATCATATTGCAAGTCAAAAATGCAAAGAAGCCAAAATCACTTTAGGGCTGAAGAGATAGCTCCGCAGTTCAAAGCACTTGCTGCTCTTGCTGAGGACCTGGTGTTTGGTCTCAGCATCCTCATGGCAGCTCACAACGATCTCTAAATCCAGCAGCAGGTGATACAATGTCCCCTTCTGACCTCTGTGAGCACCAGGCATACATGCAGTATATATACAGACATTTAAATGTAAAACTTACACACATGGAATAAAAGTAAATTTTAAAACTAACTTTAGAAGTCAGAAATGAGTGGGAAAAAGTTAAAATGAAATGATTGAAAATAAAAGAGGACAATACATGCAGTAAACTTCAAACCCCTACCCAGATCTAGCCGATGGACAGGACATTCTCCAACGTTGAGTGGAGAGTCAGGTCTGACTTTCATGCGAACTCTGGTGCCCCATATCTGACCACGTCCCCTGGATAAGAAGGCCTGGTGGCACTCAGAGGAAGGATAACAGGCTACCAAGAAGAGACTTGATACCCTATGAGCATAGACAGGGGGAAGAGGTCCCCCTCAGTCACAGTCATAGGAGAGGAGAGTAGGGTGAAAGCAGGAAAGAGGGAGGAATGGGAGGATACAAGGGATGGGATAACAATTGAGATGTAATATGAATAAATTTATAAAATATTTTTAATAAAAGAGGACTAATATTTTTTATTGTTTTGTTTTTCAAGACAAGATTTCTCTGTCTAGCCCTGGCTGTATCAGAACTTGCTCTGTGGACAGGCTGGCCTCAAATTCAGAGATCCTCCTGTCTCTGCCTCCCAAGTGCTACGATTAAAGACAGCTTGGCCATTAAATTTTCATTAAAATGTTATCTGAAAAAAAGTTCCATACAAGCTCACTATTTGCCAAAAAAAAAAAAAAAATGCTGTTTGGTGCCTCCCAATTTAGAATCATTCTTTTAGTTAGCTGGGGATAGTATCAAGCCCAGTTTCTGATATGCTAGGCTTGGAGCAAGCCTGGCAGTGTACACAGCTGCTTCTGAATGTCATCTATAGTGCTTTGAGTAGCCATGCCTTCAGTATAATATATGTTGAGAATTTTTCACTCAAAGTTAAATCACTGACTGGCCAAAGTCTATGGTATACTGAACTCTAAAACTATTCCAATATTAAAATTTAAAATTTCTATACAAGAAAAATCTATTGCATTACTCATATATATTGTCTTCAACTAATGTCCAATAACAATTAAAAATTTTACTTTTCTGTTACAATTTGATTATGTTCTACATAATATATCTATGTGCTTTTCTATCACAAAAATATCTAGAGCATAGTGGTTCTCAAGATTATCTTAATTCATTTCTTATTTATCTCCTGGTATATAATCTATGTATAAAGGTAGTACTGGTTCCAACTTCAATTAACCAATTTAGCTCACAATGTGCTCTTCCTGCTGCTGCTATTAAGAATAAACCTAAATATACTGTCAATTCTTGGCACTTTTTAAAAGGTCTTTTGATAACATTTTAGCAATATGTAGGTTTTTGTTCAAGTTCATAGAATACACTCCCTTGAGAGGATTGTGAAAACTTGTGTTTTGAGAATAAACTATTTGACTTCTGTAAATGTCAGGATCGTGTATTATTACATCTCTAAAAAGATTTGGATGTATAAAACCTACATCTTAACAAACAGGGCTCTTTCAGAGAATAATGTCACGTACACTTGTCCAGACCGGAAGTCTACCCAATCCTCAATCTTACAATGGCGATAGGGACTCAAGAGTCAAGCATTTGCATGCAAAACCAAGTGCTTATAAATATAGTCCCCAAACTCTCATTTTAGAAAGCACCGCTTCTTAATTGCCTTCTTTAGAGCAAAGTGAGCCCCTGCAGTGATAACCACCACTGTTGCTGTTACTGCTTTCTATGAATTTGCTGCTTAAAATTCCTTAGTATAAAACAGAAGTCTACAGAGATGGACATTCAGAACTTACCAAATAAACAGGGGGTGGACACCTTCAGAAGAAGGAGGAGACAAGAGAATTCATATGAAGAGGGAGTAAGGGGTGAATGTGATCACCCTTTTATGTATGTACATATGAAAATGTTGTCCATCAACCTACTTATTACATTTAATTTATGGTAAAAAGTAAATAGCACACCTTGAACATACTTTTTAACTTTTTAAAACTTTTTTGGTTTTTTGAGACAGGATTTATTTGTGTAGCCTTGGCTGCCCTGGACTTAATTTGTAGACAGGCTCATCTTGAATTCAGAGATCTGGAGCCTCTGCCTCCCTGAGTCTTGGTATTATAGGCGTGAGCCACCACATCTAACCTCTGAACTCATTATTCAGTACTTTTCTGAATAAAATTATTCAGTAATTTTTAACTGAATTAAATGATTTGTTTATTATTATATTATATATCCAGTAATTATATATTTAACAACTTTGATTAGTAAACATAATTAGAAATTGCTCCATTGATCTATGGATATCAAATGATGTCAAAATGTCTCCAAAGAATTTCAAACATCCTGTCTTAAAAAGGAAGACTTTCAAGACAAGTAAGACAAATATTTAAGAGCTTATTTTGATTTCTTGCTTATACACAGCTTTTCAAGTATTGATCAAATTCCATAGTAAAATGAATTTTTAAGGAGGGGGTCTAAGTTTGCAATAACATATCTGTAGTTTCTCCCGTGTGACCTTTGCAAATGTGTCATAGAATTCACCATTAAAGCCACCTGGACCTGCTATTTGCCACTAGAAAGAATATGTAAGGACTTTTGACAGACATGGGATTATTTGAGGTTTTATTTCATGCTTATTTGGATTGTATGGCTTGTTTTTTGCCAATAATATCAGCTTATCTAAGTTGTTGAGTTTATTGGCATAAGTTTATACCTAATACCCATTTGCTATTCCCTTAATGCATGCACGATATTCCCTTTCTCTGTATCTTCCCACAGCCCCAGAGAACTCTGGCTAGTGACTTATTTTGCTGATTAACACCAACAATTTTGGCCTAATTATTTTTCTTCATTGCTTTTAAATTTGCTTTTATTATCATTTTTTTGTATGTGTGTGGTCTATGTATATAGTCACATGTGTAACTACGTGCCTGTGCCTATGAGAGTGTGTGTGTGTGTGTTGGTACACACCATGTCTAACCCAGAGTTCATCACTTTCTGCTTTATGTTTTGAGTGAGTCCCTGACTGACTCTGGAGCTTACAGACTCAGCTAGACTGGGGGGGTCAGCAAGTCCCCGAGATCCTCCCCTCTCTGCTTCTCACCACTTGGACCTCAGGCTCACGCCATGGCTCTGGGTTCAGAAACACGTCTTCATGCTTATACAGCCAGCACCCAGAGAGCCCCACAGTGCCTTCTCTATTCATTTTATTATTTCTTTAATCATGTACTTTGAATTTAATTTGCTCTTATTTATTTAGTTTCTTAATAAAAAAGCTTAGGCCATTGGCCTTAAACCTTTCTAATTTTATAATATGAATATTTAATGATATTAATTTTCAATTCCTGATTGAGTCTTCCTGTAGGGGTAGTTTACTGTACATATGTGTAATAATATAAATGTATATGTAAAAAATAAAAATAAATAAATAAATAAAAATTTAAAAATTCTGTATGCACTACTTTAGCTATACCTCAAAATTAGATATACTTTCATTTTCAGTTAGATTTAACTGACAGGTAATTTAAGTTTTAGTTGCTTGGTTTTAAATTAAAGAATAAATTAGGATATTCCAAGTAGATTTATCTATCAGAAATGCAAGGTTGTATATGGATGGAGAGCACACTTTTTAATAACTTACTTGAGACAAGTTTGATGTCCTAAAATAGAGTATACAAGCACAACTGAAAGGATGTATAGCATTCTTTCTTTTTCTTCCTTAATGTGCATGTGTATGTGGCTTGTGCATATGTTTAGGGGATGCATGCAAGTGTGCATACGTGCATGGCATTTGGGGTCTGAAGTTAACATCTTTGGCTGCTTTCCATATGTATTTTGTTTTATTGTTTGCTTGCTTGCTTTGGTTTTGTTTGTTTGTTTTTCAAGACAGGGTTTCTCTGTGTAGCCTTGGATGTCCTAGACTCGCTTTGTAGACCAGGCTGGCCTCGAGCTCACAACAATCTGCCTGCCTCTGCCTCACACTGCTGGGATTAAAGGCGGGTGCCTCCACACCCAGCCCCCAAGGAGAGGTCTCTTAATTGGCCTTACAGCTCCTCTGATGAGACAGCTTGCTCTAGGGACACCTTGTTTATGTTTTCCAAGTGACGGAAGTGAAGATGGACTGCCACACCCACCTGCCATTTATGTAGGTGCTGGGAATCAGAACACTTATCTTCATAATTGTGAAACAGGTATTTTATTTGTTTTTTCTAAGATTTTTATTTTATTATGCATACAGTGCTCTAACTGAATGTGTGCCTGCACGCCAGAAGAGGGCACCAGATCACATTATAGATGGTTATGAGCCAACATATAGTTACTGGGAATTCAACTCAGGACGTTTGGAAGAACAGGCAGTGCTCTTAACCTCTAAGCCATGTCTCCAGGCCCCCAAACAGGCATTTTAATCACTTAGCCATCCCACCAGCCCACAAAGTCATGTATTCACATGGCATTGGATAGTTTTCTATATATGTAACTTAGAAAATGTTAGGCGATAGTGTTGTTTTAAGTTTCTCTATCTTCAAAATGTTTTCCTAGTTGATGTACTGTTGAAGGCAATATAGAAATGTCCAACTCTACATGTACTTATTTATACTATAAATCCAGTTTGCTTTGTATTGTGTCTGCTCTGTGATTTCGGGGTCTGTTATTAAGGAACAGAACACTTAGGACTATTATGCCTTGCTGAAGACTCAACCTATTCATCAGGATATACTCCATATTAATAACCTCTAATACTAATATAAACAATCTGGCTTTTATTTTATTAACTGCCACCATCAAAATAGCAAGACAGTACTATTATTCAGATTTTTAAATGTTCAAAGAGTTATTTTTTCTTTTCTCTCAAATATTTTAAATTTGTAGAATGATATTTTCCTCTAGAACTTTAAAGTTTTTGTCCCATTGTGTTCTACATTATGTTATTTCTTTTCTAAAATGTAAGCTGTCAGGTTGGAGAGATGCTTAGTAGGTAAAGTTCTCCTGTGCAAGCATGAGACTTGTAGGATCTGCAGAACCAAATGTCAGTGGTAGTGTGCACCTACAACCCTAGCTCTAGGCAGTTGGATATAGAAGGATCCTGGAGGCTCACAGCCTAGCAAAGCCAGACAGCATAGCACCTCCCCACCACACACCCCCCTACACCAAATAAATTCATTAGTAAATAAGTAAGCAAAACACAATGTCTTTTCCTCCTTTGCCTGCCTTTAAGAATCATTCTGACTAAAGTAGCCTGGATGCAGGAGGACAAACATTGCACATTTTCTCTTATTTGTGAATATCAGCTTTGAATCCTCATACTGTATGTTTCACTTGAAATATCCATTGAGATAACTGTCGACCTTTGGTCTCTTAAAATATCATTACTTGGGCAATAGTGGCACAAACATCATGGAAGTTAAAACAAAACTAAATATAACAAACCACTTTCCGATTGGATTAAAGGACCACTTCACAAGATGAAACCCTTACCTGGCACCACTATCAAGCCAAGAACCTGTGTCTATGACGGGTCTCCATGGTACCTGTCTTCAATCCTAGCACTCGAGAGGCAGGGGCAGTTCGAAGCCAGCCTAGTCTACAGAGTGAGTTCCAAGAGAGCCAAGGCTATATAGAGAAACCCTAAAAAGCAAAACTATTATTTATTTACTTGATTGCTTACTCACTTATTTGGGGTAGGGGGCTCTGACTGGGCAGGTAATAGACCCTGGTGAGGGTACTACTATTATTCTGCTAAATGGATATAATGTTCAACAAATTCCTAAAGATTCATCATTCTACCCATAGATCAATATATCTCTCCGCCATCGTCAAAGTAGCTTCTATTTTCAATAACAGTTGGATAAGACACCACTGAATGCTCAGCCCAAAATGGGACATCTTCATAAAACTCACTCCTCCCAAGGCTCGGGGATCATTGCAGAAAAGGAGACAGAAAGACTGTAAAAGATCCAGTGAATGACTATAAAGAAACAGTATCTTCCAGACACAACAGCTGCACATAAAAATTCACAGAAGTTATGACAGAATATGCAATAGACAACCTCAGTGTAGAGAAATATTAATCCAGAAACATGGCTGCTCTGGCAATGGATCACACCCAAAGACCTAGGTCTACGTGATCTGGCTGGAATGCAGACATGCCACACACCTTTAATCCCTCTGGTTAGAATACAGACACACCCTTAGTACACATCCTTTAATCCCAAACAACGTAGGTAAAGTGAGTTTGTAGAAGGAAGCAGCCATGTTTGAAAGTGATAGCTAAATGAGGGGCAGACAAAGTAGCCAATCAGAGAAAGATTTGACAGAATGAGTCAGAGACAAGAGACACCCAATTCTCATGAGCAGACAAGAAAGAAAGGCTATTTAAGAGCCATACAGGAAGAGAGGCAGTCAGTTGAGAGGCAGTCAGTTGAGAGGCAGTGGAGTGGAGCTGAGTTTGTGGCAATTCAGTTGGTAACAGTTCAGTTCACAGAGGAGGCAGCTTTAGGGCAACACTTTTACAGAGACAGCTTATAGAGTGAACAAGATAAACACAGGAAAAGACAGAGCTAGCCAGAGAATGAGAACGAGCCAGAAGATTAGAACAGATTGTTAGAGTTAGTATGAGGTCAAGCAGAGCAATCCAGTGAGAAGCTGATGGAAGCTGGTTTGAAGTTCTGAGCCAGAACAGCTGAGTTAACCAGTCAGCCAAAGTTCAGAAAGAACTAGAAAGGGTGACTATATTTTCTTTGAGATGACAATTACATCAGGGAATAAAAGATAGATTTACACCACAAACCAGACAAATCCCAGTATGCTAAGGAATGAAGTTGCACACCTAGCCAAGGAGCAACTGGTAGTAGGTGAGAGCTCCCAGGAGAGGGACAGCCAGTATTCTTTTTGTTGTTGTTGTTTTGTTTTGTTTTTGTTTTTCGAGACAGGGTTTCTCTGTGTAGCCTTGGCTGTCCTAGACCCACTTTGTAGACCAGGCTGGCCTCGAACTCACAACTATCCACCTGCCTCTGCCTCCTGAGTGCTGGGATTATAGGCGTGCACCACCACGCCCGGCTTCACAGCCAGCATTCTTTAAGAGCATAGCCCTGGGTAAGTCACAAGTGGCCAAAGGAAGGTCACACATTCAAGAATGTAGGAGCAGCATAAACTGGACTTGAATTGAAGAAAAGAAGATATAAAGTTGAATAGGAAGGGAAAGTGAAATTCTTCTGGAAGGAGTTGGTATATACGAACATAAGATAAAACCCACTGTACAAAATTATAAAAGAGGCAACAAATGAATACACAGATATAACAAATGAATGAGAATGTGTATTCTCTGTTATTAAGACCTAGTAACTCTGTCCTTGATGCAGTTTTTAGCATATGTTTTGTGACTGGGCTAATATAGCATTTTACAGCATATATATGCATAGTTCTAAAATGGTATGTTATGTTATATGTTACATATTATCAGTTTTAGAAATTTTTCTGCTTCAGTGTGAACTCACTCATTATGATAATTTCTAGTTCAATCCATTTGTCCACAAATTTCAGGAATTCCTTGTTTTTAATAGCTGAGTAGTATTCCATAGTGTAGACATACCACAGTTTCTTTATCCATTCTTCTACTGAGGGACACATAGGTTGTTTCCATGTTCTGGCTATTATGAATAAGGCAGCTATGAATATGGTTGCGCATATGTCCCTGTTGTGTGGTAGTGCATCTTCTAGGTATATTCCAAGGAGTGGAATAGCTGGGTCTTGAGGAAGCTCTATTCCCATTTTTCTGAGAAAGCGCCAGATAGATTTCCAAAGTGGTTGTACTAGTTTGCATTCCCATCAGCAATGAAGGAGTGTTCCTCTTTCTCCACATCCTCACCAGCATGTGGTGTCAGTTGAGTTATTGATCTTAGCCATTCTGATGGGTGTAAGATGGAATCTCAGTGTCGTTTTGATTTGCATTTCTCTGATGAAAAGAGTTAAATGGTATATACTCACTTATATTGAGACACTAGTCCAAGGGGTATGTCCCTATGAAAAACTTTACCTACCAGGGAAGTGGGTCAGAGGGGAGGACATCCTATTGAGACTTTAGGGGTAAGAAGCCTGGGAGAATGAGGAAATAGAAGGATCCAGAGGGTCCTGGAAAACTACAGGCAGGTCTGGGCCCTGGGGTCCTCCTCAAACTATGGCACCAGCCAAGGAAAATATAGGCAGTAAACTTCGAACCCCTACCC
Organism: Acomys percivali; assembly: GCA_907169655.1. Classification (NCBI taxonomy): domain Eukaryota; kingdom Metazoa; phylum Chordata; class Mammalia; order Rodentia; family Muridae; genus Acomys; species Acomys percivali. The sequence goes on from OU015758.1 coordinate 36,036,085, forward strand.
AGTCTAGCCGATGGACAGGACATTCTCCACCATAAGTGGAGAAGGAGATCTGACTTTCACACAAACTCTGGTGCCCCATATTTGACCTTGGATGGGGAGGCCTGGTGGCACTCAGAGGAAGGATAATAGGTCACCAAGAAGAGACTCGATACCCTATGAGCATATACAGGGGAAGGAGGTCCCTCTCAGTCACAGACATAGGGGAGGGGAGTAGAGGGGGAAGCGGGAGGGCGGGAGGAATGGGAAGATACAAGGGATGGGCTAAGAACTGAGATGTAATACGAATAAATTAATTTTTAAAAAAAGAAATTTTTCTGCAGTTACTTTTTCAAATAATTTTTTTTTCTGTCATCCATTTTCTCTCCTTCTGAAGTTCTAATCCTAGAAGGGGGGCAGAAAGATGGCGAACCAAGTAAAAGGACTTGTCACCAGGGATAACAACTTAAGTTTCATCTTTGGAATCCACATCCCTGCTCCTCTTTCTTATCCTGTATGTACATTCACCAGTCTTCTTTCTACTGTGTCAAATTCACTAGTACACTTTAGGTGCTATTTTACATTTATGCTTTTCATCTCTAAAAGCTCAATTTAGAAGTATGCTGCTTTCTTCCTTATCATGTTTTCAGAGTACTCTATCTTCTTGAACTGATTTCATAGTGAAATTACACTTACACACACACATTTTAATATAAGCTTAATATAATTCTGAGTCCCCTCCTATTTATTACAGTCATAGGTCTTAGGTTCCTACTTACACATGTCTGGTATTTTTTTTTTTAAATTAGGTCCCAAACAGTGAGTTTTAGTTTGTTGCTGGTATACTTTATTGTTGTGACTTTTTTTCTGGAGTGCTGAAATGTAGTTTAGTTAGAAAATGTTTTTTTTTTAAGCTTTATTGAAATACTTCTTGAATGGCCTTTTACTCTGGGTTAATTTGGATAATTTAGCAATATCCTTCTACGGAATACCAAAGTTTTCAAGTCGTGCAAAAATTACTTCATTGTGGTGAAAACAGAAAAAGTCACTACTAACTCAGGGTAAAGTCTGTTCCTTTTTAGAGGTTTATTCTACAGCCTTATTAGATTACTCCTGTGAACACATTAATCCAGTGGTTTTTCACTCTGTGAGTCACAAACCCCACAAGGATCACATATCAGATATCCTACATATCAGATATTTATATTACAATTCATAAGTGCCAAAATTACACTTATGAAGTATCAATAAAATAATTTTATGGCTGGGGTCACCGGAAGGTGAGGAACTATATTAAAAGGTCACAGTATTAGGAAGGTTAAGAGCCACTGCTCTAACCAGTAATCAGCCACAAATTCAAAGCAAACAGTACAGATTTCCAAAGCAGTATTTTACTTATTTTGTTCTCTGCTTTTGTTGCTATAAAGCATGGGACAAATCCATGCTCTGTTGCTATGGTTTTGACAGGGGGGAACATCCTATACAAGTCATTCATTTACCACCTTCCTATTGTAGTCAGAAAGCCATTTTAGTATCTAAATCAGGAAATGGTTGCCTTTTGTAAATGTCATACCTATGATAGGTCATCAGACACTATAGAGTATCCTATACTGGCTACAGCATTTGTTGTGAATGAATTATGCATTAAATTAATAAAGTAAATAACCAATTGGTTAATAGATATTCTCCTACCTAATCAAGTTATATAATTTTTTATACCAAAGGACTACAAACTTTAATGAGATGGCAACTCAAATTTTACATTTATTGACTTAATGTGCATGAAAGGGGAGTGCAAGAGTACCACACTGTGCCTGTGAGGGTCAAAGGGCAATATCTGTAAGTCAGGTGTGCCCTTCTACCATGCTGCCTCTGGGGATGAAACTCAGGTTGTTAAGCTTGTGACAAGGGCCTTTTCCTGCTGATTCGTCCTGCCTGCCCCACTACAGACTTGAGAGAACAATTAATGATCAAATAAAGTTAAGTATCAAAATGGCAATTGCTTTAAAGATCTTTTAATCTAAGAAAGTAATCATGCCAGGGAATCCTTCCTTTTTCAATTCAGTAGCACGTGTAAAAATTTGTAAAATAGAGTCCCTGTGCATATTTTAAAGCAAGTCCAGGACAGCCAAGGCTACACAGAGAAACCTTGTATTAAAAAGGAAAAAAAATACAATTTACGTTACAGGAAAAATATTCCTACAGGTGAAAGAAAGGACACAAAAATATCTCAGAAAACAGCAGTAGTTTTCTTAGGATGGAAAAAAGCTAAATATACAGAAAGCAGATCAATGCTGGAATTTATACTAAAATTTTTGATTGTTTATTTCTGTATAAGGACACGTAGCATAGTGTTAATATAGTTTTAAAGGAGAAATCATCCACATTCTTCTGGGGAAATAAAGTCAATATCTTAAATTAACTGTGAGTGTCCCCTACCCAAATCATCCTAGAAGATAATTACAAAAGACCTGATTTATTACAAACTACTTTTGAGGAATGTGATGATTTTCCTAAATGCTCAACTTTATTTCATTTTCAGAGTCTTCCATGTTGGGAATAATCAGTTAGAGGATTATACTGAATAGCTTGTCTAAACATTTTTAAAATACAGCTATTTTAAAAATAGAATTTGCATATTACATAATTATAATACTATGTCTAAAATACTACAACATTCCTTTAAACTACAGTATTGGGTCAAAGTTTTCCATGAATGTTGTGTCTTGATTGTAAAGGATTTATGTGTTGAAGGCTTCGGAAGAAGCCAGCTGGTGAATTCCACCACTGCAAGGTGACTGGTCATAAAAGCTCTGCCCTAATGAAGGGATTGTTACAGTGATGGGGTAAATCAGGTGATATTTTGCGTAGATGATAGTAACTTGCCAAGGTAAGCCAAGGTTAAAGCTAATTGGTCTAGGAGGTGAGCCTTTGGGTCGCTGGTCTTGGGCTCCTCTCCCTCTCTCTCCCTCTCCCTTTCCCTCTCTCCCTCCCTCCCTCTGCCTCCATCTAATATGAGGTGAATCCTTCTGTTTAGCCATATATTCTAGATTATGATAAACTGCCACACAATCAAGTGACAATCACCTAATATTTATGAAACCATAAGACAAAACAAGTCTTCTCTTAAATTTTTTTATCAGTTAGTTTGTCAATGACTATTTTGTCATGGTGAGTTACCCAACATAATGAATGGTTCTGAAAATGCCTAGATTTGAGAACAAAACTGTGCAGAGGTCAAAGATTGTTTTCAGGTGTCATCTTGAATTGGCCTAACTCCTTTTATTTGTTTTTCCTTCTCCTCCCCCCCCCCCCCCCCCCCTCTCATTAGTTTGTCTTGGTTTGTTTGTTTGGCTTTTTTATTTGTTTGTTTGTTTAGTTGGTTTTTCGTTCTTTTGACACAAGGTCATTCATTGACCCTGAAGCTCACTGATTCAGCTATACTGACCTGCCACAAAGCCCCACATCCTCCTGTCTGCACTTTCCCAGTGCTGCTGCTGGGTGCCAGGATGACAAGTCTGTACTGCCATGTTTGGGTTCTAGGGGTTCAAACTCAGGCCCTCATGCTTGTGTGGCAAATTCCACTGACCAAGTCATTTCCTGAGCCCATTTTGTCATTTTACTTTATTGTGTATTGCTTTCTTCCTGTAAGAATGGAATCTTGGGCCTAGTTAATAATATTTGCTGCTCCTACAGAAGACCTGAGTTCAATTCCCAGCACATCTAGCAGCTCTTAACCACCTAAAATTCCAACCCTAGGGGACCCAATACCCTGGTTCTGACCTGTGTGGGTATCCACTTGCAAGTGCACACACACACACACACACACACACACACACACACACACACGATAGATTGATAGATTGAGAGGAAGAAAGAAAGAATGAAAGAAAGAAAGAGAAACAAATATTTTTAAAGACAATGCCATTCCTCAAAGGACAAGAATGCTTATTTTCTTAGCTGTGTGAATTTCAAGTTACCTAAGACTTCTTGGTACAAAGTAAACAGTCAACAAAATTTATACAAGTTAAAGGCTGAATGAATGAATGAATGAATGAGCAAACAAAGGGTTGGGAAACCTGGATTAAAGATTCAACATGGATGGGCAGGGCTAATGCAGTAATTGGAGGAAGCTTGACTGCCAATATACATGTTGAGAAAGAGGAGTTTACCTGCTAGGTAGCGGGAAGGGTGACTACAGAGTTTATATTCATGAAAAAACTTTCCAGAAGAAAAGTGCATTCTGAATGTGAGGTAGCTGGGAAACCCTCAGTGATGGTGCCAATCCATGGCAGAGAGGTGAGTGTGGGAAGAAGGGTTTGTATTGAAAGACATGGCTAGCAGCTTTGAAAACAATTCACTCACCAAAGAGGAGTGATTACAGTAACAAAAACAGAGGACCTAGAACTGAGCATAGACTAACAAGCATGAACATGTGGGTAACAGTCAATAGACAAGGGAGAAGGAAAATGAGTGTTCCCAAAGATAAGAAAATAAGCATGGTGCTGTAAAATAACATTACAGTTAAGATAGTATTTAAAGAAATTCAAAACCAAATATTGCTAGGTGAGGACACAAAGGCCATCAGCATTAAGATGGTAGACACTTGTGGATGTACAAATGCTGCCTGGAAAAGTCCAGAGAATGTGAGACACACATGGGCCAGAGCTTAACAGGACACACCAAACAGAACCAAGGGAAAGAGAAACTGTGCAAATGTATTCATCATTTTTCTCACAATGATTCACACATACTGTATATTATTTGTAACACATGATATTGGTTATAACTTGTATAGGTTTGGATAACTTTGTGTGAACTAACAAAACAGCCTCAAAATAGTACATTAATACTCACAAAGTTTTATTCTTTCATTTCACTTTCAATCATACATACAACCTTAACTATTACAATCGGGAAGAACAAGATACAAAGTATATATGGTCAGAGTGGACATAAGATGGGTACTAGCTTACGATGCGCATTTAGCGTAATTACTCACTTCAAAGGATCTAGGTATAGATGACATTTTGAACTACGAGGGAGTTAATTTTAGTCAAAGCAAACTGTATATGAAAACACAAAATAATGTATTTGAGCAACATATAATGAATTCCTTCCCTTTACACTTTTTTCACAAAAGTATGCACATTGAGCCAATGCTTTTAAAATTTATTAACACATTACTTTAAATGTCCACAAAGGAGTAGTGGGCAGCCACACCTTTATTGCTTATTCGATGCTCTGTTGCCTAAATGTCAGTATCAACTGTTAGTTTATTTTAAATTACATTTATTTTATTCTCACTGTGTATTAAACAAATAAGTGTTCCTAAATTGATCTTAGTTATTAAACAGTGCTGCTTTTATATCCAATTTATTATATTAACTTATTTGATATCCTAATTCATTGATCAAACTCACCAGGAAAACTCTATCATCCTTTAATTTACAAGGCTAGACCAGGTTGTTAATCTTTCAAAAGTAGCTAATTAAGGCTTTTGTATTTTTTTTAAAAAAGCTAATTGCAAGACTTGCTAATCTTATAAAAAACAAACAAACAAACAAACAAAAAACAAAAAGAAAAAAAAACCCTAAAGTTCTTTGTTTCTCCTCACAGTGCTATTCATATAGAAAGTGTTTCAAAAAAAAAGAAAAAAGAAAAAAAGAGTTTCCAGCTTTGCTTGCTTACTTAGCTCTCACAGTTCTCTCATAGTTGATCACAGCTATAGCTTATTAATTTTTAACTGGTTACTCTAAAAAACAATTGTGGAAAGAGAATTATTAAGGCTGTTAGGATTTAATTAAAACAAGTGTGTGTGGGAGGGGGAACATTTCGAAAATACCTAGCCTTTTCTAGGTAGCAGACAGGGAACCTTTTATTATTAAACACTGTCACAGCCATTCTCCCAAATTAAGTGCATGGAGAAAGACTCATGAGAGTCAATAGCATTGAGAGAGAACAGCATTCATGGGAAGATGAGCAGCCATGGCAAAGGCCCATGAGTGCTGCCACCATTACAAGGGCTGACTTTATGGGGAGTTAAAGAAGTTGTAGAAGTAGGATATCTTGATATGCACCAAAGAATTCCCTTAAAAAATCAGAGGACATTGGAACCAACAAGCAAACACTTCAGTGTGCTTTCTTGATGCCATCACTCACCCTCATACCCTCTCTAAACACGGGAGAGCTGCAACAAGGCAGTAAAGATTGATCATTAACATATACACTGTGCTGGCCACTTTTATGTCAACTTGATACAAGCTAGGAGTTGTCTGAGAGGAGGAAGCCTCGTTGAGAAAAGGCTCCATAAGACCAGCTCGAAGATATTTTCTTAATTAGTGATAAATGGCAAATGGCCCACCTTGCACATGGCACCATCACTGGGATGGTGGTCCAGGGCTCCATAGGAAGCAGGCTGACCAAGCCATGGGGAGCAAGCCAGTAAATAGCACCCTCCATGGCCTCTGCACCAGCTCCTGCCTCCAGATTCCAGCCCAGCCTGAGTTCCTGCCCTGACTTTCTTTGATGATGAACTGTGATGTGGAAACATAAGCCAATAAGCCCTTTCCTTCCAGGTGGTTTTTGGACTAGAACCCTAATTGGGACCCATAGCTTGTGCTCTCTGAGGAATAAACAGAAGGAATGTCCATCTCAGAAAGAAGATTGACTGTAAACACACGTGAGATTCCCTGCACACAGCTGCCAAGTACAGAATCCTGGGACAGGGCCTGCAGCTCCAAGAGACTACCACAGGCAAGATGGGAACAGAACAGCTCTGGACTGAGCTTTACACCCCCCTAGTGACAGACTCAAATTCTCAAACACAAAGCATGAGCCAGAACAAAACAACAGTATAACAATCTGAAAAGCCAACTTACATTTGTTCAATTTCTAAAAATGGTCAAAGAAACAACACAGCAAATGGACTTATTACATTCCTGACTGGCCCCAGAGTAAGATAAAACAACTGAAAACAGGAAATAGAACTTTGGAACATAGAACAAAACCTTTTTTTTTTTTTTTTTAATGAGAGGTAAGGGGCTCCCACAGCCAGTCTCCTGACTACTGGACTACTCTGGTACTGTGGGGCATCCTGTAACCATGTCCCCATAAAGGGACACTCAAGGCCATTCTTCCTGAAGCCCAAATGGGACTCTATCCACCATTTAACCTAGGACCTCACAGTGTACTATAACCCAGAACGCCAGGTAGAGACCCCCAGAGCCAGTCCACATTCCTATCCAACCTGCTCACCAGCCACTCTGCCTGCACCAGCACAGCATCCTAGAACCACAACACCAGGTAGGGATCCCACCACTTACCAGGTTGCCATGGAATGAAGAGACATCCTGGTACTTCAATCCCCAAAAGGGATTGTCTTAGCATTCTAAGTCTGTGAAGAGATACCATAACCACGGCAACTTATAAAAGGAAGCATTTGTTAGGGATCTTGCTTACATAATTTCAGAGAATGAGGCCATGACTATAATGGCGGGGAGCAAGGCAGCAGGCAGGCATGGTGCTGGAGCAATACCTGAGAGCTTATATCTAATCTACAAGCAGGAATGGGGGAGCTGCGGGGGGAGAGAGACTAGGCCTCATATAAGCTTTTGAAAACCTTAAAGTCCACCTCCCAGTGACACATCTCCCGCAGAAAGGCCACACGTCCTAAGCCTTCCTGAAAAGCCTAGCAACTGGGAAGCAAATACTCAAATACCTGAGCATGTGGGAACCATTCTTATTCAAACCACCATGGATATTTAGAGCTAGCCCCCACCACTTCACACACCAGGTATCCCTAAGATATGTTAGCCATCAGTCACCTCCATGGCCAGCCCCAGGGACTCAGTGACAGCAGCACACCTCACTAGCCAGAGATGTGATACGTTCTGACTGTCACCAAGAGTCATATGTCCCTACCCTCATATATGCTACACCCCATATAGAAGGGCCTTTTCCCTTCCCCCTCTCTCTTTTTCCCTCCACCCTCACCCAGAGGCCACCTCTTTATCCCCTCCCTTAATAAAACTACAACATGAGATCTGTTGCATGTTCTACGGTGGCAGCGCCACACCACATAGATGGTAACACTATGTGCACCTGATGCTATACAGAAACCCCCAGCCTGGCCTCAACTCCAGCCACCTCTGCCTGAGGATTACAGGGCATCCACTCCCCACTCTCAAACATTGCTCACTCCCACTATGACACCAATTTCTGCCACCCGAGAACCACCATAGAACCCAATGAGCCCTTCACTGACTTCTCAAGATCAAGGTGAATCTTCTAACCCAAAAGAAGGTTGGATTCTAAGCTAAGAAATTTCACGTGTGCTAGCTGAACTAGGACCACTTATGGCAGCTGACTGGCACATCAAAGAAGTGTGGCCCCAAGTCTTAACTAAGCACCATTTAGTGCATTCAAAGGCCAGACGGTAGAGTTACAGCAAAGATTCAGATCCCTACTCAACAAAGGTGATAGCAGGTATCCATACCAAGAAATACCATCAACAACCTACTTCAATACCTAGGTCCCCTGGCAACAATACAAACAACACGGTAACAAAATAAAAACATCGACAGAAATTAGTGTCCCCAGTGTAATATTGCCTGAGAAATGTCAATTAACTGATGCACAAGAGCGTGATTTCTAAATATCTAGTTCAAGAAATATAAATAGGATATAAATAAATGTTGAAATATATGCTGAGAAAACATGAACAGTAGAATTAAATAATAAAAACAATTCAAGCTATGTAACTATAATGTAATAAATAAAAGACAATCTCTGAGAAAATTCAAACTAAAATACATATCAAGAAGAAAATCTTCGAAAGTCTAACACCTAGTAATACCTAACACTTAGTAGCACAAAGTATCAGGTAGAAGAAAGAATATCAGGACCACAATGTAAAAAAACGGGATTACTTCAAAGGAAGTAATAAAAACAAAAAAAAAGTTTTTTTAAAAATGAGAAACTGTGGGACACTATTAAAATAAAAATCAAACCCAAGGCATGAAAGGAGAAAAAAACCCAAGTCTAAGACACAGAAAATATTTTCCACAAAATCACAGAAGAAAATTTTCATAACTAAGAACCTATATGTCCATTAAGGTATAAGAGGCACACAGAATACCTAATAATAGACAGGTCCTGAAAAAAACCTCCATATACTAAATGATAATCAAAAGATTAAATGTACACAACAAAGAAAAAGTTTTGAAAGCTGTAAGAGAGAAAAACTAAGTCATGTATAAAAGTAGAATCACCAGAATGACAGCTGATTTTCTGTGGCAACTTTGAAAACCAGAACTAGTTTATGGACTGGTATTCCGTAAGTTCCAAGAGGCCAAAAATGCTGACCTAGTCTATTATAACCAACAAAACTATATGTAGTAATCCAAATAGAAAGAACTTTCCATGATAAAAGCAAAGTTAAGGTATTTAGGGCAAATGAGGCACCCTTGAGGATTACTTCAATATCAAGAGACTGAACACATTCAAGAAAACCACAAGGAATAAATCAACAATTTCAGAACATCCAATCAAGACTTATGAAAACACAAAAGCAGAACAACAAAATAGCACAAATAAACATTGGTCAATAATAACTCAGTATTAATGGTCTCCATTCTCCTAATAAAAAGACAAAGACTAGCAAACTGGATTAGAAAAAAATCTATCTACCTTTTCCCTGCCTCCAAGAAGCACATTTTACCCTCAATGACAGCCACTATCTTAAGGTAAAGGGATGGAAAGGGAATTCAAAGCAAATAGATCTAAGAAACAATCAGTCATGGCTATTCTAATATCTGACAAACCAGACTTCAAATCAGTATTAGCCCAAAGAGACATGAAGGCCAACTTCATAACCACTAGAGGAAAACCTACAGAGCTAGGAACACACCTCTTATTTTTCAGGTTGCTTCTACCCCCAAGAGTACCAACTGAGAAGGCATTTCTAGGAACTGCATTCTGCCCTGCCATGAAATTATACAATATGCCACTCCCACCAGGTTGATCAGAGACTGAGAGGACAGACTTGTTCTTGGTTCTAATAGAAAAGAGAGACATGCTACATGCCTGCCATTCCATAGTGGGCTGAACTACAGACCAACCTTGTCTCTGTGTGGAAAGATATTACACAGAATAGAATGGTGAGCTCCTGGAAGGAATAAAATAGTAGGCACTACGTGAGGTCTTATAGCACACTCTGACCGTATTATATCCCAGGGCAGCTGGGGAGATGCCTCAGTGGGTGTAGTCATTTGCTACCCACTAATGCAAGTCTGGCGACCTGAGAACTCCTTAGAACTCAAATAAATGTGGCAGGAGGGACCCAAACTATACAAAATTGTCCTTTGGCCTCCACATGTCCACTATGGCACATGTGCCCCCTCTATCTTTAGCATACATGCAATGATAATTTTTTTAACTTCATCTTGAAGGGACTACTTTCTAGTTAATCTATGAGTCAACTCAGCAGGCCCACAGTGCCCAAATATTTGGTAAAACATTATTCTTAGTGGGTTGTTTTTTTTGGGGGGGGGCAGGAAAGATTGTTTTTAGATGAGATTTACAATTAATTGGTGAGTTTTGGATAAAAACAAATATCCATATCATTGGTGGGCTTCATCCAATCAACTTAAAACCTTAACAAAATTAACTCTGATATATCCCAAAGAAGTAAATGCTAGAGAAGAAAAACCCTCTAAAGCTGGTTTTTAAATTCAGATTGTACCTCTTGATACTGAATCTCTACATAAACCAATTCTCATTCCCTCCCCTGCCAACACGTGTGTGTTTGTGTGTGTGTGTGTGTGTGTGTGTGTGTGTGTGAATCTGTCTGTCTGTGTCTGTATCTGTCTCTGTGTGCACTGATATACACCTAAGAACCACATGAAGATCCTGTTTCTCTGAAGAATCCTGACTTCCCCTGTAGCCTTAGTGTTAGAGAGTGTTAGAATCCACTCTCCTGATACATCTAGGAAAGGGAGAAGATATATAAAAACTGACAAATATAAAACACTGTGATTTCTATAGGATAATTTCTTTAAAAGCACATGAGGCATGAATGCAAGTGGGGTCATTTTATCACAAACAATCAAAAAAAAAAAAAAAACATTCTTAAAGGTTAACTAAGCCTGAAAAATCAATAAACACTATATAGCTAATGTGGTGGTAAAGCATATAGCTGGTACCAGAGATAGAAAACAACATGACATTTTTTTTTAAGTTAGTAGGTTTATATAGCTTAAACACAGAGTGAGTAGGGATTTGGGCAAGAAAGGAAGCAAAAATACCATAGATAGACAGAGTGGGTCAAACAACAGAGCTCACAGCTCTGAAGGCTTAGAAGTCCATGATGAAGGTGCAGGCTGATTCTGTTCCTGTTGATGCTCCCCCACCCCAACCTGCGTACTCGATCACCTGCTCACTGTCCCACAGGGTCATTACCCATGGGTAAACATGTGCAGAGAAAGCTCTGCCACTAGATTAGGACCCCACCACTGGTTAGCTCTAATCATCTCTTTAAGGAGCCCCAATTCTAAACACACTTTCAAGAAAGATTACATTTGAATTTGAACTTGGGAACACAATTCAGTGCAGCAAGAATTACAGTAAGCTAATTAAGAGATTATGCAAACTGAAGCTAAACAAATGCAAATGAAGACAGGGAAAGGCAGTATGTTAAGAAGTTAAAATGACAAGATGTGGTAATTATCAGGGATTGAAGGAGTGACATATCTGACTTAAACTGAATAGTTGTACTAACCATTTAAACAGAACAAGCATGTGAATGTCCATACAGAACCCCAGGGGCATCATACTCTGAAAATCCAGGTCCAGTGACAAGCAGAAGTAAGGATTCAGAATGAAAACAAGATTGCTGATGATCGCTTGATAAAGACCCAATCACCACTGAAGGGTCTAAGATCTGATTATTCCCCACTTAGAAGCTAATCAGCTTATTACTGTTTTGTGGAAATTGGCAATGGAACAAAACTTCTGGATCAAAGACAATGAAGGAAGCTTATTAATCATGACCCAGCACCAGTCTATTTGCATTGGCTCCCAAGCCCCCAACTTCCATGGAGGTACTAAACCCAGAGAAGCTACAACAGAATACAAAACTTGGGAGTCTTCCATATGGTGGTGACTAATAGACAAGCCTCTTCTTTGTACCCCAAGAATGCTCATGTACAACTATAGCTCTGGAAAACGGTTCAAGGAAAAAGCAGGCCTAATATTCTGTTGTTGGGTGGAGGAGGAGGATTTCTGAAGCAAGGTCTCAACCGAGCCTTAAGATGGTTTTCAACTAACTATGCAGCCCAAGCTGGCCTCCAATTTACTGCAGGCAATCCTTTGGTTTCTACCTCCCAAGTGCTGGGATTAGAAACATGAGCTACTGTGCTCGGCTACTGTACTCTTGGCTGATCCAAGAAGATATATGAGCATGGGAGACACATAGTATATCATCTCTCACAGCATCCACCTTGTTGCGTCATTCCCTCCAAAATCCCAAATGCAATCAGCAAGCAACCTCAGCCCTATGTCCCAGGCATCTTAGTTAGGTTTCTATTATGGTGGTGAAGGGGAGAAAAGGGATTCTTTCACTCGGTCTTCTATTTGACTGTCCATCGCTGAAAGCAGTAAGGACAGGAACTCAGGGCAGGAACTTAAAGGCAAACGCTGACTCAGAAGTCATGGAAAAGTGCTGCTTACTTAGCTTGCTCCCCATGGCCAGAAACACCAACCCAGGGATGGCAATGGGCTGGGCCCTCCCATACCACAAATTAAGAAAGTGCCCTAAAGGTCTGCCTACCATTTTATGGACACATTTTCTCAAGTGTGCTTCCCTTCTCTCAAATGACTTCACTTTGTGTCAAATTGACATAAAGCTAGTCAGCACACCAGATTTAAAAAAAAAAAAAAGGCAGCAAGCAAATGATCTCTACAGAAATATACAAACTGTGGTGGGGGTATGTCTACATGATTAAGTGATTGAATATACGCCAAGCATTTACAGGGGCCTGTGTTAGCAAACAGGTGATTCCACTGGCCTGCCCCTGCCCCCTGCCCCCTGCCCCCTGCCCGGGAGGACCTAGCAGCTGCTAAGTCATCACCTGCACCCTGCAGTTGCACAAGGTGTGCTGTGGATAAAAGGGCCCACAGCCACCCCAGCCTTCTCCCATGCCCCTCTCTTCCTGACTCTCTCTACCCCCCTCCCTACCCTCTCTGCCTGCCTCTCTGACCCCTCCCTCTTCCTTTTCTACCAATGCCCATCACATAGCCCCACTCACAAACCAGAACGTCCTTCCATTTGCCATACTTTAGTCCTTTCCTTAATGTTTAATTTTTAAATTTTCAGACATGGAGAAAAATAGAATAAACAATTTTATATATACTACTCTGTACTGTGATTTAAAATTATTAACATTTTATCACATAGCCTTTTTAGAATTCAACTTCATTTTTTAGACGAGGTCTCCAAATGTAACCCAGGCTGGCCTTGAAGTCACAAGCCTGTGGCTTCAGCCTTTCAAAGGCTGGAAGACAGCTAGAGTTCTTTTCATTTTTGTGTTTTTCTATCTTTTTAAAAAGCATTTAAAAATAATTTTGATGCATCATGACTCTCTCCCTAAATAGTTTACATGCATCTCCTAAGAATAAGAGCATTACCTACATTACCATAACGTCTTTATCTCAGTAAAGACAATTAGAAATCTTCCCCAAATGCCCCTGGAAAGTACCTACTTTAAAACCTCATGGTATTAGCTCTGAGCCAACAGTCTCCCAGTATCTATAAGTATTTGTGTTTACATTCATATTTGAGTGCTTCTTAACTTTGACAGAACTCTACTTTAAGGGATTTTTTCCCTTTTATAATTGCAAGAAATCTGTAAAATGATACTTTACTTACCACTACACAAATTCCCTCACATGCTTTCATGTGAAGGAGTTAGCAATAATTGATGACCCTTTTCTGAATTAATTAGTTCATTGAGACCTTATATGTTACTGGTGCCCAATTACTGGTTTACAAACTAAACAAGACAATTTAGCATCTCAAAATTTGTAACAAAAAGCTGGACATCTCCATAATTCCAGGACTAGAAAGGCAGAGCCCTGGAGATCACTAACCAACTGTCCTAACTAAAGCAGTAAGTTCTGACCTCAATACAAGATCCTGTCTCAAAATAAAGGTGGAGGGAAATTAAGAAAGGCATCCAACACTGACCTTCAGCCTCCATAAGCATGCTCACATGCACCTAAAGGCACATGTGCACGCAGCCCCCCTCCCCCTCCACACACAAAATATCAGAAGCCTTGGTGGGTTCTATCGGTTTCTCTACTACAGGGTTCAGTATGGGCTTGCTGTCAGTTGGGGACCACCCTCAGTTACCAGAGGCTCTATGGTCCTTACACAGGGGCTCCCTCCTCTCCATCCCAGCAACAGAACACTGAATCCTTCTCATGCTTTGACTATATTTGAATTCCCCTCTAGGAGTTTACTCTCCAGGTTTTGTTTTTGTTTGTTTTGAAATAAAGAAATTATAAATCTATTTCTTTTCCCTGTTCTCATACCAAAGGGTATGAATGCCCATGTAATAATTCTGATAAGATATTAGCAATTACCTCTCTACTAGAACTTTCTCATCTGTATTCCCACCAATAATGTATGATAGGCCTGCTTCTGTAAAGCCTCATCAACATTATAAGTGAGGTTAAGCACAGTGTAACATGTCTTAAATCTCATTTCTTTCTCACGAACTGGTTATCTGTGACCTTTATCCACTGGTGAGTTTGTGGGAATGTCAGAAAATGGGCTTTGGGCTTCTCTCTCTTTTTTTTTTTTTTTTTTTTTTTTTTTTTTTTTTTT